>JBCNJP010003062.1:0-45429 GCA_039602395.1 Deinandra increscens subsp. villosa | reverse complement strand
TTATTGTTTATTAACGTTTGAGTATTTGTTTTTTTTTTTGTAGGTGTTATGGCTGATTTAGATATAGATGGCTGTCAGTATCTCCAGTTTGCCCCGGGGACGAGAGCACTAGAGAAACTTCGCAGGTTCAGGGGGTGCAAGATTAGAGAGTCAGATGTAGTTGACGTGCCGTTTTTGACAGAGATTCAGGCCGGTGAGAGATACGACACGTTTGTACCGGCAGATACTCCTTTCAGGCGTCTTTTCGATAAAGCCGGCCTGCCCACGTACCCGTTGTTAGTTCTGGAGTTTTTATGCACTTTTTCTTACAGGCCCCTTGACGGAGATTTTCCACAGGCCGCCCACGATGTCATGGTAGCTGAACCCATTGCGGTTACTTTCTCACTTTTCGGGGTGGAGTATAGGTACACACTACGTGCCTTTGCGGTCTTGTCAGGGTTATACACCGAGGATGAGACACTATCCGAGATATACTATGAGGCCGTAAAGGCCGTTCCCGAGAATGATCTAGAGCAGTGGTGGGGGTCGATCGCCGATATACCAGTAGGGTCGACTGAGCGCCGAGCTACAGAGATTAGAGACCCCCTTTTTAGATACCTGCATAAACTCATCAGTACCTCCATTACATCACGTGGCTTTAGCAAAGAGCACGTCACGTCGACAGATTTATTTTACTTTTACTGTTTGATGCGTCGTAGGAGTGCCGCCCTAGCCCACGGCCTAGCTATATTTCTGGGGACGCACGATAGTAGGAAGCACGGGAGTGATATTTTTTGCGGGCCATATATCACACAGATTGCATCGTCGATAGGTGTCCTCCTTGATCACCAGCACGAGATGCCCGCACCACTGCCGGCGAGGAAACTTGGTAGGCCGACCATGAGCAGCATGAAGATAATCAAGAGGTTTGGTACTCGCGGGAATTATTTTTACCGGATGGTGCGGGATGGTGTTGTTTGGGTCCCAGAGGATGCTGGTGGGGCTCCGGCACAGCCGCAGCCACGGCAGGATGGAGGGCATGGAGTGCAGGGAGTGCAGGGAGTGAACCCCGGGGACGTTGCGCACGAGGTGCAGGCCGTGCGTCATATGTATAGGGCAGTCAGGATGCCTCGGGTTGTGAGGGAGACTTTAGACCGAGTGGTTCAGATTCAGGATCGAATGGTTCAGATTCAGGATCGAATGGCTCAGATTCAGGCATGGCAGTGCCAGATGTTGGTTGGGATTGCAGCCCGTTTGGACTACCATGACCACCCTCCATTTCCACAGGCACCGGCTGTTCAGGGCGACGTTCAGGGCGACGTTCAGGGAGATGTTCAGGACGACGTTCAGGACGAGGCAGAGGATGATGCAGAGGATGATGATGATGACATGGCTGGGGATGAGGATGAGGAGGACCATTAGCGATGTCTTATTATTTTTTTTTTATGGTGATGTACTCATGAATACTACTTTATTTGTTTTTATGTTTGCTTGTGATGGCGTACTATTTTGTTATGTTCGTTTGTGATTGTGATTATTTGTTTTTATGTTTGCTTGTGATGGCGTACTTTTTTGTTATGTTCGTTTGTGATTGTGATGATGTCGATTGATTGTGATATCGAATGATTTGTATTATTACGTTTGCATTTCTAAACAATGTTTATATAATCACAATCTTTCAAATAAAGCACAACCCGTCGATCATTATGAACATTCTTAAAATTCACTTGACATTGCAGAATTTCCTACATAGTGGAAAACAGAGAAGGATTTATTAGTTTCAGCTTTTAAGCATGCAATTAAGAAGAACTGGGGGTAAATATATTACCTTCACCATATTCCATGAGTTGTTGCTACTTGGAGAAGAATCAAGAACCGCCTTATATGCAGGGTTTGACATTGCAGTTGCAGCTAATACTCCAACTGGTTCACCAGCAACGAACATATTATTTGTCATTGCCCCATACTCAAATTAGATTACTGAGTTGCTACAAACATTTCTCACTGTTCCATCATAGCAGATGACCACATCTCTTAAAATCGCCATTGAGTTTTTGGAAAGGATTCCTAGCTCGGTCAACCCTCTTGAATACCTGATCATCACTTCTCTACTCGCAATTGAATGAACCATTTCTTGATATGGATCTAGCCCATAGAATAAACAGCTCCTGATTAGCCCGAACTCTTCATACGGGTAATTTTTTGGAAAGGGGTAATTTCCAACAAAATGTGAAGACAAGTCTTCACCCAATGTTCTTGAATATAGACGTCCCCTTTCATAGATTTGTAAGCCTAAGAATCCAATTTGTTGAGCTATTCGTGTTAGGGCAGACTCACTCTTGGGGTCTATCAAATTACCCATCGATGAAAATCTTAGAATAAATTCAGAGATGGGATTCTTACATGCCCGAAGATTTTTCTCGAGTTGCATGTCAATTACCTCATTGTAATTAGACCTCAAGTGATATAACAAAGGTGCAACTTCTAGTAGTTGGTCTTCTATGCTTCTTATAGCATCCTTTGAAATCACAAAATCCTCCAAACTTAGACTAAAGCCTTCACTGCATAAAAATCAAAAAAACATTGGCTGCAGGGAGTTAAAAAGCTTCAGATCTTCTCTCGGGCCTTTGCTAAAAAAGAGTATGCTAATCATTTCACTAAAGATGGACTGACTTTAAGATCTTGCTATCCCTAATCACAAACTTATCACCCAAACAGTCAAACCCACGAGGTAGAGGAGTCTCCAAAACCTCCAAAGCTGTCCACAATGGGCCACAATTATGGGCCTTTAGCATTGAAGGTTTGGGCAATGGATTGGAGGTAAAAAGTGCCAATTGTTGGACTTGGGCTTTGGTAAAGAAATAATTACTGAAAAGTTCTTTGAGGGAAAGAACAGAGTCATTGCCAAGTTGGAGGTTGACATTCCCACTATGTGAACTAAGGAGCTGTTTTTCAACAGCAAATAGTTCCATCACCTTCGCCTTGGCTTCCGGGGATTGGGGATAAAAGATATGAATGCAATCCCCATCGAAATCGGCACTCAATGGTCCACAAATAAGATGGTTGATTTTGAAAGTGTGGTCATCATGGATATAAACAGATAAGGCTTGTAAAGACTGTTTGTGGGTTGTTGGTGGCCTGTTAATAAAAATGACATCACCATCCATTATTTTTCTATGTACGACCATGCCTGGTTTCAAAAATGTGTGACCTTTGGACCCTTCTCTGAGTGAATAAGTGGATTGACCATCCCTATACGTTAGACAAAGCTTGTCATCAACCAATTTCTGAAGAAACCTCATGTTGTTGTCCGTGACCCGTTCTTCAAAAGGTATTCTGTGAGCAATCTCAAACGGGATAATTACTGAAAAGCGTTAACTATGAAAATTACAATAAGTTCCTAAAAATTACTATTTGTTTTTAATTTTAAAAAAAAATAAATAAACATAATCAAACAACCCAATCAAACAAACACAAAACAAAAATTCCTATACGCTGCGTATTTGTATATACGCAGCGTATATAAACATTCCATGTCAGGTCAGTCCAGAGAATGTAAGGTTGTCGGTTAAAAGTCTCATACGCAGCGTATTAAGTAATACGCTGCGTATGGGGATGTCCAAATAGACGCTTCGTATATAAAAGATATATATTACCTACAAGCACAAACAATCACGTATCACATCTAAAAAAATCACTACATACGCTAAATAAAATGACACTAGCATATAATAAAAGATATTGAAAATAACAAAACTAATCTAATCAATCTCTTCGAATCGATAAGCTGCTTATATTCACATAACCAATGTAGAAAATTAAAATACTAGAACTTCAAAAATAATTTATAACTGCAAAGAATGTAATAATAATCTTACTTTCCATATGCTGATCACGGTTCAAGTTATCGTCAAGTGGAACAGAGGAAGACGACGACATCGAAGTGATTAAAAAAATCTAATTATTTGCGGTAATGAAAATCGCAAAAAAATAGAAATAGAACAGTAGAAACCCTAATTATTTGAATATTTGATTCAAATCATATCCCATATACGAGATCATGCAGTTACATTACGAAGATTGCGCTTACCAGAAATCATAATATGTTCAAATGATAGGTTTGCCCCTCTGAACGGGAATTAACTTGGCCTACGTAGCGTGAAGGTATTGGTTCGCACTGTTCGCATTTTAGTGGCTGTTCGTATTTGATCCGGCATATATATATATATATAGGAAGATCCTTTTTACAAACATTTATTAAGTATAATACATAACAGAATTATACAAGCCATAACATATATATATATATATATATATATATATATATATATATATATGGAAGGGTTCCGTGTAGACCCCTTAAATTTTGTAGACCCCGTAGACCCCTATAAAACTCAATAAAAATAAAACTCAGTGTTGTAAATTTG
The DNA here is from genome assembly GCA_039602395.1 of Deinandra increscens subsp. villosa. Classification (NCBI taxonomy): domain Eukaryota; kingdom Viridiplantae; phylum Streptophyta; class Magnoliopsida; order Asterales; family Asteraceae; genus Deinandra; species Deinandra increscens. The sequence goes on along the minus strand of JBCNJP010003062.1, from coordinate 41,023 downwards.
GTTTTTTTATTACGATAAGCTTTTAAGAACCAAAAAAAAAAATTAAAAAAAAACAAAAAACATTAAAAATCAAACATTTTAAGACAATGAGTTTTAAAAATAATGAGTTTTAAACGCAACACTGAGTTTTATTGAGTTTATTGAGTTTTATTGAGTTTTATACTCATTGATTTTTAAAACTCATTGTCTTAAAATGTTCAATTTTTAATGTTTTTCGTTTTTCTTTTTTTTAATTGTCTTTTTTGTTCTTAAAAGCTTATCGCAAATAAAAAAAAACTAAATTAACCAAACTGAGTTTTATTTTTAGTGAGTTTTAATGAGTTTTATTGAGTTTTATAAGGGGTCTACGGGGTCTACAAAAAATAAGGGGTCTACACGGATCTTTTACCTATATATATATATATATATATATATATATATATATATATATATATATATATATATATATATATATAGCGTTAGGTTCAAATGAGAACTTTTTTCTTTGAGAACTATTCTGAGCCACATATTTTCAGGGGGGAAGCATTCAAATTCATGGGGGGATGTCCTTATGTATAACTTGTGGTTCAGAATGGTTCTCAAAAGTTCTCAAACCCAATTGGTTCTCAAATGATCCTCTCCATATATATATATATATATATATATATATATATATATATATATATATATAGGGGAATGGTTAAATAAAAACAAGATGTTATTGCTAAAACACGAAAACAAATATTAAAATCTCTATAACTTCCTCATACGATAATATTTTTTTAAAAAATTTGCACCAAAAGTCTTAAAATTATGTCACCTTTAATTCTGGGAAAAAACATTAAACATATAAAATTTCATGATTTTTTAATTATTGTACATGTGCAATAATACGTATTAATTATATTACACATGTGCAATATTAACAAAGAAACGTTAATTTTTTTTATTTTTTTTCAGAATTAAAGATAACAGAATTATAAGATCTATGGTACAATTTTTTATCAAAAATATTAACATATGAAAAAGTTATAGAGGTTTTAATATTATTGCATATGTGCAATAATAAATTTTTATTGCACATGTGCAATAATAAAAAAAATAAAAAAATCGTTGAATTTTTTTAAATTTTCTCCAGAATTAAAGATAACAGAATTATAATATTTATGGTGCAATTTTTTATAAAAAACTATAACATATGAAAAAAGTTATAAATGTTTTAATATTATTGCATATGTGCAATAATAATAATAAAAAAAATTATTGCACCTGTGCAATAATAATTTTTTTTTTAAATTTGATTTTTTTTAATTTTTTTCTAGTACTAAAGATAACATAATTTAAGGATTTTGGTGCAAATTTTTTATAAAAATATTAACGTATGAAAAAGTTATAGAGGTTTTAAGATTTGTTTTCGCAATAAAAGTTGTTTTCACATGATCCTTACACACACACACACACACACACACACATATATATATATATATATATATATATATATATATATATATATATAGGGTTAGGTTCAAATGAGAACTTTTTGTTTTGAGAACTTTTGAGAACTAAATCTCAACCACAAATTTCAGAGGGGACCACTACAATTCATGGAAGGGGGGATACATGTAAATAAACTTGTGGCTCAAATTAGTTCTTTTTAGTTCTCAAATCAAATTGGTTCTCAAATGATCATCTCCTTATATATATATATATATATATATATATATATATATATATATATATATATATATATATATAGGAAGATCCTTTTTACATACATTTATTAAGTATAATACATAACAGAATTATACAAGCCATAACAGTCAGTTAATACTAGGCACATTCTTTAATAGAATGTATCTACCCCCACTATACTAACCTTTCGATTGCTTCTCAGTCTATATCTTTACTTCCATCTGCTATTATTTAAGCAGAGACTAAGCTATACTCACTGTAGGTCCAGAAAATCTACCAAACCACGGCATTGATATCACAAACGAGTGCGGAAACCTCGTAAATGATTGATTCGAGAATAAAGTAGATGAAATAGACTTGATTAAACAAAGAAGATCAAATCTTGAATGTAAAACACAACTTTCTTGAGCTAATGAACACTGATCGTAAACAAGAGAGGTGACAGAAATCGTAATCCAAAAGCTAGGGTCAATCATAAACTAGTGAGCTTATATACTACTCACTTACAAACCCTAATCCAATCATAAACACATAACCGGCCCACATGGCCCAAATCGTAAACTATTCTAAGCCCATAAGCCCAATAATAATCAAGCCCACATATAATGTTCATGCCTCTAATGTATAGCCCAACAATCTTCCCCTAGGCATGAACCATTAGTCCGTCTATGGCAGCAGCAGATCAAATCTGAAAGTATTCTGCACATTGCTCGACCACCATTCATTTGCTACAATCCAGTTTGCTGTTCCATGGAAGATCCCCACCCGTATAGCATTCTCAAGGTCATTCTCATCACCGAGAATTGGTTGGGAGGCGAGGAGCTTGATATCTTTTTCACCAAACCTAAGCACGTCAACCGGATCGTAGAATTGGAACTGCCTCATCTTCTTGCAGAGCACCACCACCTCATGTGTCGTTGGATCATAAAACCAACAGTCAAAGTTCTTGACCAAGGTACCGTCTTCAATCTCATCCAACATGTTTATCACTCTTGTGCGTTTGGTAGGTGGTCGCCTTGCTTCACCTATTGGATCACCAGTCACTGGGTTAGTTCTAGTTTCAACCCATCTCACCTGCCTCAGATCGAAGTTAGTTCTCTTTCCCAGAAAGGATTTCTGCATGTAGTGAGCCAGGCACCTCCAGTAGTGCGGCAACAACTTCTTGAAGATAGGAGGGAACTTTCCTTCATATCCCATCAACTGAGCACCTTCTAATACACGAGCCTGTGGGTACTCTATTAGATGTTCAGCTCTGTCATTTATGTTCAATCCCTGGCGGATGTCTTCTTCGAGTATCACAATTTGACGATTCTGAACTATTGCTGTGATCCTCGTCTTGTCAGCATTTGCCCTTGCTGTTCCCCAGAATTCTCTTACAAGTTGCTCATCGATAAGCACACTTGTCCACAAAGCATGATTAATCTTGCATACATTCAGCCCGGCCACCAAAGAGTAGAAAAGCTGCATGTGCCTCTCTGGTGGGTCATCAAGATATGCAGGTATACAATGATCTCTTTCAAAATGAATTTCTTCATCAAGCATGTTTTCTGCCATTTGAAACAACGAGACAAGTGTATCAGGCTTAAATTCAAAATGAAATTGTGTATGTCAACAACATCTTGAAGTTCAAATGATTATCACATTTTACTGTTAAGTTCAGAAATCTCAATTAAACGTTCAAGAAGATATTTGATTTTGAAACACAAATTGACAAACACCATTAATTTTAACTTAAAAACGATTAAGTTTAATGAGATTCGTTCAACAATTAGTGTTTACGATGAAACTTATGGGTTTACGATCCATTAAATGGATTTACGATCCGATAATATGTCTACGACCGGGTCAAAAGGAAAACCAGTTTAGGTCCAATCGAAAACGCCAGGCCCGATCGTAAAGGGTTAGCCCGATCGTAAACATCGGTCGGAAACTGTATCGGTAACACCGATCGTAATCGCCGATCGTAAACGCCAAACGTCGTCTTCTTCACACCGTCGATCGTAAACACCAAAAACCTCCATGGATGAACCTGAAAAATTCTCGGAAACACATTAAACACCTCAATCTTGTAAAATGAACATCTAGCACTACGTTTTAAATGTTCCACACACGAAACCGACTGCTAATCACAAGAAACCGACTCGAAATCTCAGTAAATGAAGATAATCACGAGTTAGGGCTCAAATTGTACAACCCGAGAATAGATCGACGAAACCTTGTTAAAACAGTTGACTGACTGAGGTTTCTTGGTCGGAAAAGAATTGCGGGTATGGTGGTGAGTTCGGGTTACACAGATGGTGGTCGGAGGTGTGCGGGATCGATTTTCCGGCGAGGTGAGGCGGAGTTAGGGTTTTCTTCAGTGGAATCGTAAACGAGAGAGGAAAAGATATCGTAAATGCAGAATGAATCGGAATTAGGGTTTTTGTGTTTAAAAAAATTTCATTTTGCCCCCTCAAGACTCAAACTCATTTTAAAAACCTCCCAAACCTCTTAAAAATGTTAATTCTCTTAAAACGTGTTAACTTTGAAGATTTGAGAATTTATGAAGCTTCCCCTCAGACTCAAACCCCGAGTATCTGATCATGATCATAAAATTTTAAAACATTTAAGGACTTAAAAAAAATAAACCATAAAACAATTAAAACCTAATTACAAAACTTAAAAATTTACATGCCTCGAAGCTGATCTAAATTCTTCGATCAAACCAGACAAATCTTTGACTGAGGAACCCTTTTCAGCTTCCGTTACTCGACGCTCTAGACGATTGCTCAAAATTTTTGAAATCACATAAACTCACATCCAGACAAAAAAAATTTAAAGTGCTTAAATATGGTACATAATTACCGTCATGTTTAATAGTCCCCACACCCAATTGTTCATAGGAAAACCTACCCAACCTTAGAGTTTATTGAGGATTCACAAACCCCCAACTTGAGAAACCATGCACCACTGCTATGACTACCACTTATTCTTAATTATTAGTTGGTGATCAGGTCGACCGCATAAGCACGCAGAGAAGACCAAACAAAATAATTTTATGAATTTTTTATCAACATTTTTTATTTTTCTTTTTCTTTTCATTTTTCTTTTATTTTATTTTTCTTTTCTTTTTATTTTTCTTTTCTTTTCATTTTTCTGTGGTGAAGTCATAATTAGCAGAAACATGGCGTGTGAGAGAGTGAATACTAGGTGAATACCACTCTCAACCCGTTTTTGCTGGGACTCAGTATTTTAAACTATGTAAACCAGGATGGAAAACTAAACATATATAGAAGTTAAGTTTACTGCACTTACATGGATGATCATAGTTTTTGATTTAGCTTACCGAACCATCATCTTTGAGTCGTCTTTCACTTCTGCCTTACACGTGTTAGTCTCCGATAGTCTTGATGAGATGATCAACAAACTGAAGTCAAAACTTATTGATGACAAGCAGAGAGAATTGAACCATATAAGCTCTCTTAGTTTGGCAGCAAAACTGAACCAAGCACTGTTGTCAGAAGAAGTGGATTCTAAACAAGATGGAAAGTCAGCTGGAAGTGGACCGAGCTCTGTCACAAAGTCAACTGCTTTTGTGGCACAACCTCATGCAAGTTCAAGTGGAAGTGTCAACCCTGATGCTACAAATGATCCCAATTTTGAACACATGCATATTGAAGTTCAAATGATTATCACATTTTACTGTTAAGTTCAGAAATCTCAATTAAACGTTCAAGAAGATATTTGATTTTGAAACACAAATTGACAAACACCATTAATTTTAACTTAAAAACGATTAAGTTTAATGAGATTCGTTCAACAATTAGTGTTTACGATGAAACTTATGGGTTTACGATCCGTTAAATGGATTTACGGTCCGATAATATGTCTACGACCGGGTCAAAAGGAAAACCAGTTTAGGTCCAATCGAAAACGCCAGGCCCGATCGTAAAGGGTTAGCCCGATCGTAAACATCGGTCGGAAACTGTATCGGTAACACCGATCGTAATCGCCGATCGTAAACGCCAAACGTCGTCTTCTTCGCACCGTCGATCGTAAACACCAAAAACCTCCATGGATGAACCTGAAAAATTCTCGGAAACACATTAAACACCTCAATCTTGTAAAATGAACATCTAGCACTACCTTTTAAATGTTCCACACACGAAACCGACTGCTAATCACAAGAAACCGACTCGAAATCTCAGTAAATGAAGATAATCACGAGTTAGGGCTCAAATTGTACAACCCGAGAATAGATCGACGAAACCTTGTTAAAACAGTTGACTGACTGAGGTTTCTTGGTCGGAAAAGGATTGCGGGTATGGTGGTGAGTTCGGGTTACACAGATGGTGGTCGGAGGTGTGCGGGATCGATTTTCCGGCGAGGTGAGGCGGAGTTAGGGTTTTCTTCAGTGGAATCGTAAACGAGAGAGGAAAAGATATCGTAAATGCAGAATGAATCGGAATTGGGGTTTTTGTGTTTAAAAAAAATTTCATTTTGCCCCCTCAAGACTCAAACTCATTTTAAAAACCTCCCAAACCTCTTAAAAAATGTTAATTCTCTTAAAACGTGTTAACTTTGAAGATTTGAGAATTTATGAAGCTTCCCCTCAGACTCAAACCCCGAGTATCTGATCATGATCATAAAGTTTTAAAACATTTAAGGACTTAAAAAAAATAAACCATAAAACAATTAAAACCTAATTACAAAACTTAAAAATTTACATGCCTCGAAGCTGATCTAAATTCTTCGATCAAACCAGACAAATCTTTGACTGAGGAACCCTTTTCAGCTTCCGTTACTCGACGCTCTAGACGATTGCTCAAAATTTTTGAAATCACATAAACTCACATCCAGACAAAAAAAAAATTTAAGTGCTTAAATATGGTACATAATTACCGTCATGTTTAATAGTCCCCACACCCAATTGTTCATAGGAAAACCTACCCAACCTCAGAGTTTATTGAGGATTCACAAACCCCCAACTTGAGGAACCATGCACCACTGCTATGACTACCACTTATTCTTAATTATCAGTTGGTGATCAGGTCGGCCGCATAAGCACGCAGAGAAGACCAAACAAAATAATTTTATGAATTTTTTATCAACATTTTTTATTTTTCTTTTTCTTTTCATTTTTCTTTTATTTTATTTTTCTTTTCTTTTTATTTTTCTTTTCTTTTCATTTTTCTGTGGTGAAGTCATAATTAGCAGAAACATGACGTGTGAGAGAGTGAATACTAGGTGAATACCACTCTCAACCCGTTTTTGCTGGGACTCAGTATTTTAAACTATGTAAACCAGGATGGAAAACTAAACATATATAGAAGTTAAGTTTACTGCACTTACATGGATGATCATAGTTTTTGATTTAGCTTACCGAACCATCATCTTTGAGTCGTCTTTCACTTCTGCCTTACACGTGTCAGTCTCCGATAGTCTTGGAAATTTATATCACTTCCTACCAACTCAAGGCAAACAAAAGACATCATAAAAACCTCAAACATATATTTTTTAGATATTCTGAAACAACGATATTTCTTCCCCTGTTTTTATGAGGCTTTTGAAAGATAAACACATATTTTTTATTTTTTTTAATTTTCTTAAAAGATATTTACAAGAAATTTTGATCAGATCATTCCTCGAAGGAAATCATCCTTAGGCCTTCGACACACATTTTAAAATTGGGACGAGGTAAGGTTTTTGTGAAAATATCAGACACATTCTGGTCTGTGCTCAGCTTTTGGAGCTGAATTAACTCCCGATCATAACAATCACGAATAAAATGTACCTTGATGTCTATGTGCTTTGTTTTTGAATGATGAACGGGGTTTTTCACAATTTCTAGAGCAGCAGCGTTATCACAAAAGATAGGAGTGTTGACAAATTCCATACCGTAATCAGTGAGCTGATTTTGTATCCATACTACCTGTGAGCATCCAGCGGATGCTGCCACATATTCAGCTTCTGCAGTTGACTTTGAGACGGTATGCTGCTTTTTGCTCTGCCAAGAAATGAGTCTGTCTCCCAGATACTAACATCCACCAGTTGTTGACTTCCTGTCAAGAACACTACCTCCATAATCACTGTCAGTAAATGCAAACAATTGGAAATCAGTGTTCTTTGGGTACTAAAGTCCAAGCCTAGGCCTGCCCTTCAGATACCTAAAGATACGTTTAACAGCAATTAAATGTGAAAGTTTAGGATTAGCCTGATAACGCGTACACAGACACACTGCATGCATAATATCTGGCCTGCTTGCTGTCAAGTACATAAGTGATCCAATCATCGAGTGATACATGAATTCACTCACTGGCTCCCCATCTGCATCTGCTGTCAGTAGAGGTCGGGACGCCATGGGAGTTGAAATTGGCTTGGAATCTTGCATTTTGAATTTTTCTAGAATCTCATTCACATATTTTGCTTGGTGAATAAGAATCCCAGATTCATCCTGTTTCACTTGCAAGGCTAGGAAGAAGCTCATCTCTCCCTGATCACTCATTTCAAATTTCTTTCTCATTATCTCTTCAAACTCGGTGCATAACTCTTCGTTTGTTGACCCGTAGATGATGTCATCTACATAAACCTACACCATGATGATATCATCCTTCACTCTCTTTCTAAACAGCGTCTGATCAACCACTCCTCTTGTGTATCCATTCTCTACCAGATGGGTTGATAGTGTCTCATACCACGTTCGCGGAGCTTGATGTAGTCCATACAAAGCTTTATCCAGAAGATACACATGATCTGGATGCTCCTCATCTTCAAACCCTGGTGGTTGAGTCACATAAACTTCCTCATTCATTTCTGCATATAAAAATGCCGTCTTGACGTCCATCTGGTGCACTGTGAAGTTTAGATATGATGCAACTGCAAGAAATATCCGAATAGCCTCCAATCTAACCAGGGGTGCATACACCTCATCATAGTCAATTCCATGAATTTGTCTGTGACCCTGGACAATCAACCTTGCCTTGTTTCTGACAATTATACCCGTATCATCCTTCTTGTTCTTATATAACCAACGTGTGGGTATAACCTTCTTGTTCTCTGGCCTTTTGACTAGACGCCACACTCCCAGCTTTGAGAACTGATTTAATTCATTTTGCATGGCCTCAATCCAACTCGGATCTCTGAGTGCAACCATCACATTAGGAGGCTCAATCTGGGAGATGAAACATGAATACATGTAGAAATTAATGTCTCCTGTGCGGCTTCTAGTGGAAACACCTGCTGAAACTCGCCCAAGTATATTGCTAATTGGATGGTCTTTGTTGATCCTTGATACTTGAACATCTGGCACAGAAACAGAAACAGGCAGGTTAGAATTAACAATATTATCATTCATACCTTGGTTTTGAGAAATTTATGAATCATCATCATTAGTTCCCAAAGATCCCGGAGCATCTGCATTGACATTTGTGGGAACTGAATATGGTGCTTTCTCACTAACTTTTTCAACATGAGGTCTTGATTCAGATGATTGAGCAATAATGTCTTCTTCTTCACCTAAATGATGGAAAACATTTGAAAAATTGAACCCTTCAAACAACGACCCATAATCAAAAATCCAATCTGGTCCACTCCATGCATCTGTAGGATTGTCTTCAAGCCAGTCTACGTTATATGCCTCAATGATAACTTTGGTGGTTTTGTTGAAGACACGATAAGAACTATTTTCCGAATAACCCACAAAATAACACTCATCAGCCTTAGCTTTGAATATCCCCACATCGGACTGAATCAGAACCGTGCATGGACACCCGAATGTCTTGAAATATCCCACCGTTGGCTTCTCTTTATAAACAATCTCATACGGAGTCTTCTCATGACGCTTGTTTAAAAGAACACGATTATGTACGTAACAAGTCGTGTTGACCGCTTCAGCCCAGAAGAAGATTGGCAATTTAGCTTCACACATCATTGTCCTTGCTGCTTCAATGAGTGTCCTGTTTCTTCTCTCAGCGACTCCATTCTGTTGTGGAGTGTAGGGTGCACTGAACTGTCTCTCTATCCCCTTCTCTCCACATAACATATTTAACTCAGCATTCTTAAATTCTGTTCCGTTGTCCGTTCTAATAGCTTTGACCTTCTCGTTCAGCTGATTCTCTATAAGCGTGACAAACTGTTTCACTAAGATCGGAGTTTCATACTTGTTTGATAAAAAGAAGACCCAAGTGAATCGTGAGTAGTCATCCACAATCACGAGACAGTAAGAGAATTTGCTGATGCTTTGTACTTGCATTGGTCCAAATAAATCCATATGAAGAAGTTGTAACACGGATGACATTGAATTTACTATCTTCGGACGGTGCGGCAACTTGTGCTGCTTCCCCTTCGCACAAGCAACACATTTTTCTACAGTTGAGAAATCTTTGATAGGCAGTTTTCTGACATGTTCTCCCTTTGCAAGCTTAGTCAAATTCTTCATGTTAGCATGCCCCAGACGCCTATGCCATAATAGAGCTAAGTTCTCATTTTGTTTAGATATGAGACAGGCTACTTCTGAAGTTGGAGGTTGACCCATATTAAGTTGATAAGAATTTGCTCTTCTCGGAGTACGCATCAAGATGCACTCCTCTGGAATTTTGACACCTGGCTTGAGTATGATGCATTCCTTGCGGTTGAACAAGACAGAATATTCCCTATCACAAATTTGTGAGACACTGAGCAAACTGTGAGATAATTCCTCCACATAGTGCACATCAGAGAATGTCAAACTTCCACTTCTCACTACTCCTTTCTTGCTTATTCTTCCACCTACACCACCTGCAAATGATACACCTCCGCCATTGAAGTCTTCCACATCTTCCAAAAGGGATAAGTCTCCGGGCATATGTCGGGAGCAACCGCTATCAAAGTACCAGAGATTGTTGATAGATCTTCTTGGCTGTCCCTACACAAATCAGATATCAGTGAGATTTTTGGTACCCAGGCCATAACAGATCTGGGCACACCTTTGGAATCAACGTAATTAACTAATTGGAGGGTCATTTCTGGCTTTGATTCAGATACATTCACATTTTGAATGTTGACTTTTGGTTTCCAGGTGGTGTTTTTCTGTGGTTTCAACACATTTGGTGAGTTCTTGACTGACACAGGTTTCTTTTGTGGTGATGTGGCCTTTTTACCAGATGGCTTTTTAACAGGTGTCCACTCAAGTTTCAATTTTGTGTAAACAAGTTGTTTTGTTTGAGTGACATCTTTTTGTTTTAAAACATGTTGCTCAACTATAGCTTTGCCATTAGGTTTATTAACTCTTTTGACTTTAGCCATTTGTTTCTCAACAAATTCTGGTTTTATCTTATCATTTCTTTTGTAAACTTCTTGAGATACATAAGTGGATTTTGGAGTTTTGGCCACATTCCATTTTTCAACAACAGGCTTTTGCTTTTGCTTTTCTCATGTCATCATTTTCTCCAACATACTAGTCTGTGGGTTTTGCGGATAGTATGGTTGAAATGGTCTATTCACACAATTAGCAGCAAAGTGTCCTGGTTTTCCACATTGAAAGCGAGTCTAGGCCCATTGACATGACTACAGAGGTATGAACGTCTTGGGTAAGACGACTTCCACTCTGGCTTATCATCCCATTTGTGTATAACATGTTTTGTGGCTTTTTCTGGTTGTGTGATTAAACAAAATTGTTCTGATTTAGTCTTGTTTGTTCTATTGAAAGTCGACACAACCTGGGGATAAGCAACAAAATCTTTGGGCTTAGTCTCACGACCAACTTTAGTGTTAGGCACGCGAATTTTAAAACCATTAACTTTTTCATTGGAATCAGAAAGATGTTTTGACAATAAAGATACAACTAATTGTTTTGACTTGGACGTATTAAGTTCTGACACAGATGCCAGAACATCGTCCTTGGGTAAATCAGACATTAAACTACTAGACACAATGATATTCATTGACTTTCAAACATTCAGCATCCTCCCCAGACACATCTTCAATACCTACTTCATCTGCACATGAAACAAAGCCATCAGGAGGTTCAACACTATTGTTTAATGACTCCTGGGACGGACCCGATTTACTTGTGGATGCCATTGTTTCGTTCTGATTACCCAACCCATAGATCATGTGTTTCTCATTTTCAAATTCCTGATCAGTCATAGGTGTCACTCCTACTAGAACACTATCTAAGGGAGTTCCTGCTTCATGCATTTCAGATGCAGATCTATCTACCTGGTCCTCCTCTAAGATTATTCCTATTATATCTCTAGTTTTATCTTGAGGAACATTGTTCTTGTTTGAGAAGCTAATTCCTATTCCACCTTTGTCCTTACCCATTCTAACATCAGTTATGCATGTGTTCAAAGATTTACTAGCCTCTAACATTCTTTTGCTTCTCATATGATTCATATCAAGTTTTACTTGCAACTCATTGTTCTTATGCTTAAGTTCATCTATCTGCTTACTAAGCTCAGCTATTTCTAACTTAGCGTTGTCATACAGAAGAGCTTTCTCAGTTGCCAGTTTTTGATATTTCACTATGTCTAGTTTCTAAGCTTTTACCTTCTCCTCATTCTTTTGCCATCTACCCTTAAAAGAACTCCTCTCGCATTTTATATCAAATAATTTTATCTGATAATTTTTACAAATTTGCCTAAGTCCAGGAATTATACGAGCACAAGTGGGATCAGGACATACCTTGATGTTATCAAACTCAGCATCAAAGGCTTCCTTGTCTTCTATCTGAATCTCTTCAGGTTTCTCATCAGTTACAACAAATGCATGCTCTTCCTCATCATCCCTTTCCATAGCAGCAATCATTGCATGTGACAGGCTAAACTCTTTTAACTGAGGAGTCCAGTCATATCCACCTCCTTCCTGCACAACCAAAGCACTTTACTCCGCCTTTCCTTTGCTATCACCTGCTTTCCTTTCTTCTGTTCTTTCTCTCCTCGGCTTGGTGCACTCTCTTGTGAAATGCCCATACTCGTCACAGTTGTAGCACCTCAGCTTGCTCTTGTCAAACCCCATCCTTATCTTATCTTGATCCTTCCAAACATTTCTCCCAGTCTTTGCCATGAACTTCTTTGATCTGAAAACAGCCATTGCCATCTGCCAAGAGACATCCAACATCTCTACATCTTCTGGATTTATCTGATTCAGCTCACCTGACAGCATCTCAGTAGGGACTAAAGTTCCGGCCATAAGAGCATGATAGCTGTTCATAAATCCAATTCCGAGTGCAAAATTGGGATCATTTGTAGCATCAGGGTTGACACTTCCACTTGAACTTGCATGAGGTTGTGCCACAAAAGCAGTTGACTTTGTGACAGAGCTCGGTCCACTTCCAGCTGACTTTCCATCTTGTTTAGAATCCACTTCTTCTGACAACAGTGCTTGGTTCAGTTTTCCTGCCAAACTAAGAGAGCTTATATGGTTCAATTCTCTCTGCTTGTCATCAATAAGTTTTGACTTCAGTTTGTTGATCATCTCATCAAGAGATAGCTCACTCAGCTTGTTGTTGTCTTTAATGATGGAGATATTAGTATTCCAGGATTTGGGTAAGCTGTTTAGCAGTTTCAAATTCTTATCTTCCAGATCTGGTTCAACACCATAGCTTGACATTTCGGCCATCAGAGACACGAACCTTTGCACCTGTGCTTCGAAGGATTCCCCTTGAATGTGGTTGGACAGATTGAATTTCTGCTTCAACATTTGCTTACGGCTTGCCTTTATGTCTGGATTTCCCTCATAAGCCACTATCAAAGCATTCCAGAGTTGCTTTGCAGTCTTGCAGTGCTTAAATCCTTGAGCAATATCTGGTGTTAGTGCCATAGTCATGATAGCAAATGCCCTCTCAGCTTTGTTGCATCTTTCCCAATCATCATCATCATATTCGTCTTCCTTTTTAGCTTTACCCGCATTGGTTCCTTCTGAATGTGTAGGCGTGTGTGGCCCATGAATTACCGCTCTCCATAGTCTTAAATCAACACTCTTCAAGTGGTTTTCAAACCTATATTTCCACTCCAGAAAGTTATCCGCCGATGTTAGTCTTGGTGGACGAGTGATGGATCCAATCTCAAAATCCAACTTCTGATACATGCTCGGTTCGAAATCCATAACGTAAGCTTAGGGAAACTTAAAATCTATTGTCCAAATGTCCAAAAAATGAGATTCCGATCGTAGACCCTTGATTACGATCGATAACACTTGATTCCGATTGAGGCACTCGATTACGATCGAGAACACAGATTACGATTGAGACACGGAGCAAGTCGTAAACGCCCTGATTGTAAACACCGATTACGATGAAGTCTAATCGTAAACAATGATTCCGGTTGAGAGAATCGTAAATACCGATTACGATTGATGTTTCCGGCAAAGAGAAATCGTAAACACCCGATTCCGATCAGAAAAAGTCGTAAACACCAACTTTTGGGTCGTAAACACGTAAAAATTGAAGCTTGAACTCGTAATCACGTTTCCGATTAATATCTTCAAGAACCAGCAGTCGTAAACACGCGAAATACCCAGAAAATAATCGTAAACCCAAAGAACACCTTCCAATCTTCAAAAACTCGAACTCTTTTTTTTCATAAAAACTCGAATCCAATACCGCGAGAACCTCGAATCTGTGATTCTTGGCTCTGATACCAATTGTAGGTCCAGAAAATCTACCAAACCACGGTATTGATATCACAAATGAGTGTGAAAACCTCGTAAATGATTGATTCGAGAAGAAAGTAGATGAAATAGACTTGATTAAACAAAGAAGATCAAATCTTGAATGTAAAACACAACTTTCTTGAGCTAATGAACACTAATCGTAAACAAGAGAGGTGACAGAAATCGTAATCCAAAAGCTAGGGTCAATCATAAACTAGTGAGCTTATATACTACTCACTTACAAACCCTAATCCAATCATAAACACATAACCGGCCCACATGGCCCAAATCATAAACTATTCTAAGCCCATATGCCCAATAATAATCAAGCCCACATCTAATGTTCATACCTCTAATGTATAGCCCAACACTCTCCCTACTAACTTCCATCTGCCGTTATATTGGCAGAGACCTATCTTCCATCCGCTATAAGCAGAGATCTATACTTTCATGACTAACTTCCATCCGCCATTATATCGGCAGAAACCTATCTTCCATCCGCTATAAGCAGAGATCTACACTTTCATGACTAACTTCCATCCGCCATTATATCGGCAGAGACCTATCTTCCATTCGTTATAAGCAGAGATCTACCTTCCATCCGTTATAGGCAGAAATCTACCTTCTATAATAATTCCAACTCCCCTAGTACTACTACCCACCCCTAGTTAAGTACCCAAACGACATAGGTGTGCTAATAAACATGATAATGTACTCATATACTGCAACAAATGAACATCCCCCAATTTACCTAGGTGTATGTATACAGGATGTACCAGCCCTATCCTCCACACTTCGATATACCGGGTAACTATACTACCATGCTTGTATACAGGATGTACCAGCGGCGTATCCACCACATAATAATATAGAAAATGTATCACTTGTTCTCATATATACTCACTTGTGCGTTTATTAACAAACCCTTATCATACATACTCACTTGTGCGTTTATTAACAAACCCTTATCATTTGACTATTTAAGTTCAAAGCAAGCATAGCACATATCATATCACAGTCATTATAATTACGTCATAACACGTATAAATGATTTAACATTATTTTCATAATATATCATATATACATTGGCCCAAAATCCTTTCAACCGATTATCAACTTAACACATTTCAGGTATATGCATTTTAATGCATTTCCATATCAGTTCATGTATATATATCAATCAAATCAACAATTTAACAGATTAAAATATATATATATATATATATATATATATATATATATATATATCCATTGAACAATTAACACCTTAACGATTAATATATATTTACTCAAAGGCAATATAACAGTTTAACATTCTAACAATTCAGATAGGTAACATTTCAGTTATAAATCATTTAAATGCATTTTATAACATTTGTATGTATATCAGCTCAAAAATATTTAAAACACTTAAAACATTTAAGAGTGGGCTCATAGAGCTAATGTGCGTATCGTATGGCGTTAACGCGAGGTTTTATACAATAAACACTTCCTATGTTTATTTTAATATCTTATTATCTTAATAATATTCAATTATTAAGTTTATCCCTTTTTAAAGGTCAAAATGACCAAAATGCCCTTTAGGCAGTTATCCCTTTCTTTTAACAATAATATGAAGACGCGCATTCCTATAAGTAAACGCTCACTCCTGGATCGCCCAGTGAGGTATGCCAGTTCTCAGTTGGGATTTATGCGACACCCCCGCTTTGCCAGAAACCCAGTGTACAGACGCCTACCCTTCCGGTCTGCACGAACTTCTAAAATCCGATTAACTCGGTATATTCAATACTTTAATATTTTTATCCATTTTGAACTTATATATGTTTATTATATATATAAACATGTTACCATACCAAATATCAAGTCCCCATACCCTCCGGGTTATTTTATATCAAATAATTATATTTACAAACCCTAATTTCCCGTTTTTCTCATTTCTTTATTAAAACTTATTTTTATTCGAAACCGACTTAGGTTATTATTCATTATAATATTTTATAATATGAATTAAAATATCAAAGCTTAATTCAAAACCGTTAACTCGATTTGGGCAGAACAACGTCTAGAAAACCCTAATTTTGACCCGTTAACAAAACATTTACCAAACCTTTTCCATTTATGAAATAAACTTAGGGATTTCTTAAAACACATTATTTTAGGATTTCCTACAAAAATTCAGACCCTAACTCCCACTCGATCACCCAATTTCACCAACACATAATTAAGAACCCTAGTTTTTATTCATTTCTAGTAATCTAATCAAATGGACATATTAACAGAAACTGATAGAGGGCTTTCGTTAAGCATACCTACTAACATATAACTGCAGAAGATCAGCTCCTATCTCCTCATTGTTTGCTTCAATTTTACAGAAGAGGTTTCGGGTAGAAAAGAGGGTTTTTAAAGTGATAATTCAGTAAATTGGTGAGGAATTCTGTTAATTTGAGGCTCCATTTATAGGTTTGAGGTCGTCCTAAGGTCCTTACACGTTTCATGGTGACTAACGATCAGTATTTGACACGTAAGGGGGGTCTATCTTGGTCTGCAAGTTCGAACTCGTGGCCAAACTTGTGACCTGTATTTTTTTCTGGTTGCACACGATCCTCGCGTATCGCACAGGTATTAGGGTGGTGGCTCGTGATACACGAGCCACATGTATCCGGTAGTGGCGAAGCTTGAAGAAATCAATTGGGGGGTCGAGATCTAATTTTCTTTTCCTAAAGTCATTTTTTGGGTAAATGGGGGGTCGAAACCGGAGTATATCAAAATTTTCTACACGAAAATTATATACCCCCTACATCGCAAAAAAAATTTTGGGGGGTCGGGCGCCCCCTCCCGCCCCTTAAAAGCTGCGCCCCTGGTATCCGGCCAGTTTTGCTTTATTTACACTATTGGTCCTTCAGGTTTGGTTTGTTGCACATCTAACCCCTGAACTTTTACCCTTTTATTATTTTATGCTCTAAAATATTATGGGACATATTTCTCAAGGTTTCTAAGGTTTGGAATACACTCGATAATGCATACGTATACATTTATATATTTATTTATATAATTTTTCATAAAATGCAATTTGGCCCCTCTAACTTTACAACACTCATAATTTTATGTTCCAAAACATATTAGGATATATTTCTAATACTTCCTAAGCCTTGGAATACTTATAATAATTATAAACACGTATAATACTTGTATACATTACGTTTTATTTATTTTTAATGATCCTTTTAACGTTCAAACACGTATTTAGCTAGTTTTATATAGGTATAACTATTTGAGCACGTATTTCCATGTATATAATCATCAAATATTTATCCCACATCTATTCATGTTATTTAAACATATATTTTCACATAATGCAATCGCGTAAAGGCATTTTCTTCCGGTTATCAATTATTCCTATCATATTAACTTCTAAACACGTATTTTATTCTTACATCATATATATCAATTATCTTTGATATAAAACACGTATCTATCTTATTTCCTTAACTCATTTTACCAATATGCACGTATAATACTACCTTTTAACAATTCATTACCCGTTAATGAGCAAACATGCATTTTCCACATGTTTTATCACGTTTAGCTATCAAACACATATATCATATGTATCTATCACATTAGTCACGTATTTCTCAAATTTTGGGATGTTACAGGTTGTGAGTATAGGAGAGAGAAAAAATTACTATTTATCTGTATATTTGACAAGAAAATGTTGATTTTTTAAAATTTGAGGTTTCGTTGTGATAAAAGAGAGAGAAAAGGTAATGATTAAGATATAGATAAATATTATTTAATTATTGTTGTGAGTGAATGAGAGAGAAAAAATAATGATAAATGTATAAATTATAAGGATATGGATAAAGAACTTGCTGGGAATGCTCTTATAATTAATTTTCTATCATGCGGCACTATATTCTTGGATGGATATTTTAAAACCTAAAGACTTCCAAATGGGTATATCGCTCACCCTAATATATGTAATTTTGAGGTTGACTTGGGTAATTAGTGCGCAATTAAGAATGATTAGAGACGTTATATATATGCAATTTTCTATTACTAGTGATCACCATTCCCTATTTATAAATTTTAAGATAAAAACTAACAAATCCTAAAAGTTCTAAAACAATTAAGAAACCAAATCTATATATATATAAAAGTTAAGCAATGACACTATTTTGCACCTTCATAAATGTGAAATCATAAATACGATATACAACAAACAAAGCATAATGTATTGCATGGTTAAGCATGGTGTCATAAATACAAATACACCATGTTGAAATAACACCATCATCATCATCGTCATCATCATATCATATTAAATAAAAAAAGATGGTTATTAATAAACGTAGTCCTTCAACTTCTTGCAACTTCTTGAGTAATAAATAATCTATATAATAATAGCATCATAATGAATAGGTTAATAACAAGCTTTTGGCTTTCTAGCACTAATATGCAATAAACATGACAATAAACATGACATTTTCAAGTTCTTTTAACCCCATTTCAATTAATTCATGACATTTCTATGATCATATATAAAGGCATGGAGGCCTCATTTGTTCACCCCCTACCCGCCATCTCCTACACCGTGTAAGTCATGAAAATTTTTAATTTTGTGTCATCTTTGTTGACAACCCCCTCTTTGAGTCCGGCGGGAAGAAAATGTACCGCCGGAACGATTGACTTTTGTTGCTTTCGCCGGCGTGAATAAAATGTAACGTCGGCGGCAAACGGGTTGTTTTTTTTTTTAATTCGACTCTTTTGTTATTCTACTCTACTAAATGTTCTTCATTTTGTATTTGCAGGTTGTTAATTCGTACCTCATACCAATGTTGTTGGATATCGTCAATAATATATATAAAGCTTTAAATTCACCTAGCACACATGCTCTTGAAAGGAAGAAGTTTTTGGTATGTTTACCATTTGACTTCCTTCTTGTAAGCAATCACTATAAATCTGCATCAATGTTAATGTTGATAAATACAAAAAAAAGTCTATGGCAACTGAGAACCGGTTTTTGCCGTCTCCAACAAGTCCTGCAAATGAATGATAATAATAATAATCATGGGAATGAGATTTTAACATATAAAAAGGCTGCTGAAAAGATCATGACTACATTATAACTACCTTTTCCTAATGTAAGAATAATAGAGAACAAATCATCCAAGTTTCTAACATCTTTGCATAAACTAACATTAGGTGAAGCTTCTGGTAACGGAGTTTTAGTGGCTCCGCGATCCTTAAGTCGTTCTTTCCAACCCAGAGGATCTGTATAACAATCCAAAACTCTCAACCTGTCACAGTAATTCCAGCAATGATCTGCTTATGTTAATGACACCAATTTACTAAACAAAATGAACAATTTCTTTCTAATCGTGTGATAAATATTCAATCATGTATATTTCAATTATTCCACATCATACGCCTTCTACAAAATGATAAACATTAAACATGAAATGATAATCGATTTTACCATTCATGCGATTTAGCGATATCAAATCCTCTATTTTTAAGCAATTCAGCTGTGAACGAAGGACTCCTAGAAAAAGATACGACCACAATGCCTCTGAAACTCGAAATCGTGGATTTTAGAAAGCATGAATTCGATCGACAATTGGAAAGCTAAATCCATGCCGATTAGAAGCAAAAAGTGGAAAACTTACCGGGACTGAGACTTTCCGGAGGAAATGAAGGACGATAGCTGAGTGAAAATGTAATCGAAGACGATGGGACCAAAGGGTGAGACAACAGAGTCGTTGATGGTGAGAGACGTTGCGTGTTCGCCTTCTAATGCTCCGTCGCGTAGGACTCTGCAAATGGCGTCCGCCATAGTTCACCGCCAGCCCTGATTGAATGAAGAGGGGTTTACGATTTGGACAAAACCCTAACTCGATTTGGAAGAAGAAGATAATGAGTTATTTCTAAATTTAGTCCTTCGTCTTTAGCAGAAGTGTTTTATGTTCCGCAAAAGATTAGTTACTTACCATAATCTTTGACTTTCACCTCTAATGGATATTTCTTAAATAAACATTTTACAACTTATAGTACACCTGTTGAAGCACAAGTTACAACCTCCTATTGCATGCCTGTTTACTTCCCGGAAAAAGGTAAATATTATCTCATATAAAACATATGCTAATAAAAGTTCAAAAAAATACCTACATAATAGATCAGTTCCAATACCTTAGCAAGCCATCACACCTATAAGCTGCAAAGGAAAAACTCACATCTCATAATTATATTTTTTTAAAACCAAAAAACACATGGTCCTAAGAAATTCAAATTAGATTGCAACCTATAAATCGTTCTAGCAGCAAATTATTAAAAGATGTAATATTGATATTCACCTAACAGCAGACTCGCTGGTTGTGCGGTGGAATGACCTGCTTCCTCCCAAAGTCAACTTCCTTTTTTGGAGGTTGCTTATCGGTCGGCTCCCCACTAGACCCGCGCTGATCAAAAGGGGCATTCCTCTCGCTTCGGCCTGTTTTCCGATTTGTTTCGGGGATGCAGAGACAGAGGTCCACCTGTTTACCGGTTGCGAAGTTGCGTCCATGGTTTGGTCCGTCTTGAACTATGATGCACGGAAACGCCTGAGAGCCGCCGTACCACGCTTCGGAATCGTCCAGGGGACGGAAACGGCGACGGAAACGCCTGAGAAACGTTTCCACGGCGCTTCCAGTTCGCCGGAGACGGGGAGTTGATCTTGGGGACGTATCCGTCCGCTTCCGTCGAGTTTCCGTCCCGCTTCCGTCCACAGTTGTCAATAGTACAAGTCCGTGGGATGGAGTCTTAGTCTTTGAGAGCAGCGAGAATAACGGCCGACGGCGGAGAATTATTTAGGTTAAACCCAGGGACGACGGCGGATAACTTATTTAAAATAAAGGGAAAGTTCACGTACTGTACTTATAATTTTGACAGCTTTTCTTTTCTTCTTTAACTTATTAATTTACACTTTCCTCCTTGAAGCTATAGTTTTTCTTAAAGTTAATCCTAAACTTTATGCTTCTCATTTTTTCCTCATGTAGTATACTTCATAGTTTTAAAAAAATATAAATA
Organism: Deinandra increscens subsp. villosa; assembly: GCA_039602395.1. Classification (NCBI taxonomy): domain Eukaryota; kingdom Viridiplantae; phylum Streptophyta; class Magnoliopsida; order Asterales; family Asteraceae; genus Deinandra; species Deinandra increscens. The sequence goes on along the minus strand of JBCNJP010003062.1, from coordinate 19,678 downwards.
GACTATATAAATAAAGGTTTTATCTATTTTGGTGGTATATGAATGCTTATTTATCGATTATAATTGCTACGATATTTGGAAGATTTATAAATTTTGAAGTTTGCATCAAAATATATATATATATTAGAGTTTTTGTTACATTATCTGTAATATATATATATTTTTTATATGTATTTATTGCCGTACCCATGCCGTCCCCGTTTCTTGGTTTTTTGAGTTTTGCCGTTTCCCGTTCCCGTACCAGTACCCGTTTCCCGTTCCCGTACCCGTTCCCGTGCATCATAGGTCTTGAACCAGTGGTGTCGGGTGACTAACGGGTTCGTGTTTGACCCAAAAGACTTGGCTTTGGAGGATGTTGCGGCTAAAGGTGTGACAAGAAACAAGCTGATCGATGCCATTTACGGGGCTGGTGAGTGGGTGCTTTGGAGAAATAGAAATGACAAGGTGTTTAGGGGCTCTTCTATGTCTCTTAGCGGCATCTTTTCTGAAATCAAATCATTAAGTTATTTCTGGGTGAAGACGAGGGCTAATGGCTGGAATGAAGGGTGGGATAAATGGTGTAATTTTAACTTTTCCATGTAAGTTGTTGTTGTTTGTTTGGGGCCAGTCTTGCGCGTCTTGCTCTCCGGTTTCCCGCTTTTAAATGAAATCGCTGTTTATTAAAAAAAACAGCCTTTACAAATACCCCAAAGACTCTTTTAAAAATAGACATTAGAGTACATATGTAAGGGCTAACTAATAGGTGGACAATAATCTGTTAATATCAATTTATACTAAAAGAAACCAACATTATCTTTCTTTTCCAACATGTATCAATTCATACTAAAAGTAACCAACATGATTATCTTTCTTTTCCAATATCTAACAGTGAATTAATAGCAAACAGTTATTCATGTACATTCAGGGGTGGCTCAAACAATTTTAGGGCCCCAAGCGAACTTAAAATTTGAGGCCTTTCGACTTTACTAAAAATTATATGTCAAAACCTCCTCTTTTATTTGGGTCTTTTTCTACAAGTAGATTTTTTTAATCAGTGTTGATATTGTTTCATTATCTTGGATTGTTAATATTCAGATGTTCATTAACATAAACACATTAATCAGCATTAACATATTCCTCAACATATATATATTCATCAATATTATTAACAGTCCATTAATACTAACAGAGTAACAGGTTCATCAAAATTTATAGGTTCACTACATTAACAGATTAACAAGTAGTTTATTAACTTTAGTGGGTGCTACAAATAATAGTAATGACTCTCTTTGTGCTTCAATCAAATGATCAGAGTACAACATAAAGTTTTTTAGTTGACATTGAAGACTTATGTTTTTCAAATATAAAAAAGTCAGGAACATGAAGTAGAGGTAAATAGTGAGTAGTCATAAAGATTAATCAAATACAATAAGTAAAGACATGGAGATTAATGAAAAAAAAATTAAAGAACATACCTTATTACATTATTTTTGAAGAACTTGGATCGAAGGTAAATTAAGAACTCAAACGATAACCTCCAACCTCTGTGTGACAAATAGAAAATCCCCAATCTGCCATCTAACTTGAAGAAGGTTTCTAATTTCTATAAATTCATGTTCCAATCAGAAGTCGTAACGAATTGGGAATGAGATAATCAGTTTATAAGTTCAGAAGGTTTAATATAAATAAGATTCAAAAGCTTACCTGCAACTATATGTCCATCTCTGATTGACCCTTTCATCTCTGATCTCCCTACTTCTTTAGCTTCATCATTCAAACATCGTCGGAATTCCAAAAAGGTCTTCTATATCGATATATCACTATCATTCCATCATTAGATGGAAAATTTCGAGTTCGCATCTTCTCTGATGGTGACCTATTTTGGCTGCCAAATTTTGGCCCTGACATTTCTTTTGTACGACGCGCGCTTCCTCTCTTATTTTCCTTAACTGGACTCTTTATTTTGTTATGGATCCATCAGCCCAACAAAAAAACCCAAAAAGACGGATTTTTTTAGAAAAATTGAGGCCTTAAAATTTTGGGGGCCCTAAGCCCTAGCTTGGCTGTTTGGCCCATTGGGCCGCCCCTGTGTACATTTATTTCCAAACACCAATGTAATTTTAGACATATACCAAACCATGGTCAAAACAACAATCTGATATAGACATCCAAATTTTAAACACATCTAATAATCTAATAATGAGCATATACAAAAGAAAGGTTGAGATTAAGTATGGATTTCAAGCGTGTAAACCAATTCCCAGAGTTGTGATCAAATAAAAAATGAAATTTCATATAAAACGCAACATGGCTCAAAATTAGTGGAACCACAGTAGTAAAACAATAGTAGCATCACCGCATTACAACTTAAGGCTACCATAGCAAAACTAATAAAAAAATGTAAGGACAAAAGCAGCATGGCTTAAAATTAGTAAAACCACAGTACCATCAACACATTACAAATTAAGATTACCATAACAAACTCATCAAAACAAACCTAATCACAAAATAAACACATGGCTTAAAATTAACATAGCATTCTCAGATTAACTCACAAACACCCTTCAAACACTATAAGTTCACCAACACAATAACAACTGACCATACATGCAACACACATTTTCAAAAACACTTGACATGCGTACAAAATTAAAGACCAAAACGGGTAAAACTAAGAGCAAAACGTCCAAAAATAAGGACAGGCGAAACAAACCAACAGAGTTCAAAACTAAACGACAAAAATGCAAGAGAACATTCAACAATTCAACATTACACGTGACCTCAAAACAGTGGATTAGGCAGAGAAAGTTACCAAATAAGTAGGCGTCATGTTTGTCAACCAAAATGATAAATCAAACTGTTGTATTTGATGTGGACAAACCGATCATTTCTCCAAACATGTATTGGATTTGTTAGGCGGGTCAATAATGGTGTGTTGGTTCTGTTTAAGCATACATTTGATTCAAAACCGGACCACCAACATCACTTGCATCTCCAAACGCTTCATATGCAATAATTACAATATAAATTTTAGTGTTGAAAACCAAAAAGGTAATTGAGTAGAATGCTTCAGTAAACAACAAACTCTAAACGACTACTAACCGACTATAGTTCAATATAATGACGGTATCTTCCACTGCAATTGGCTGCAAGGATTACACATATGAGTTGCAATGTACCTTAGTAAGACTTTTGTGTATCCTTCCACACCTCATACCATGCTTCAGGCCTCCAACATCCACCTGCTTTAAATGTACAATATTCAAGGAGACTCATGCACAAATAACATCAAGGTTGTCACTAATTTGTAAGCATCAACATGTTTTTATAGAATTACAGTATCAATGAAAAGCGAAATTACTAATCTCAAGTTACTAATTCTTCTGAAAAGTATTCATTTGTTGGGTCCATGGTGAACTTCATGGCTGTGAAAAGTATCATTTTTAAGAAATGAATGCTCAATTCTTCTTATTAATTTAAAATTAGTAAATCTTCTTACAGCAAAATCAATACCAATAGCCTCTCAAAGACCCAAAAGTTCACAAATAAACAACCATAATATAATTTTCAAAAAGCACATCCACATGTGTTTATCAGTATGAGCAGCTTCTTAGTTATGAAAAAGAAACAGTTTTAATACAAAATTTAAGGAAAATAAGCATACCCTCCGGGTAAAATAATTTTCTTCAAATTATACCTACAAAATGAATTAAGATCTAATAAATTAAATAAAAAATCATATCTGGAAATGAAAATAAAGGTTTAGAGTTAGCAAACTTGGCGCTTAAATGGGGAAAATGAGAAATCCAGAGAGAAGACAGAAAACGTATTTGGTGAATCACATGAAGGGAATAGAAAACCCCTAGCTGAAGAATATTAAATTTGCAAGTTCTTAAACACAAATTCAAGTCCAAAAAGCCCTAATTCCATATGCACTGAAACAAATTATAAAAGGAACGTGAAAGATGAAATTAGGGATTTACCCTGTGTTACCGGCGATGGCGGTGGTGGAGGTGGTTCCCCTGTCGGTCACGGTAGTGATGGAACTGAGGAAGAAGCGTAAATCATTACAGTGGTGTGAGATGAACCGGCTATAAGGTGACGAAATTGACCAGGGGCTTAATCCACGGCAACGAAGAGCTCACCGAGCCAGAACTTCAATCGAAACCCTAGAACAAAAATTAAGAGAGCAAGAACTGCAGCACATGTTGAGAAGATGATGTAGAGAGAGAACGTTACAGTTCTCATTTGATACATTGATCGACCTTCGTCCTTCAAGGAGAGAGAGAGAGAGAGACGGAGACGGGTTGGTGAACTGATGAGCAGAGGCGATGATTTGTATAAAATCACACGCATCAATTCACAGCCACACACGTAGAGTTGTAACACATGCTCAAAAAGTGGTACCTAGCTATGCATAAACTAATTTTAATTTATGTTTAAATGGTTGTAAAATGTTATATAGTGTAATTTGATCATATTAATGTTTTCCCCTTTTAATTCGCAAATGGTTGTACCATACGTTGGTAAACCTTGGTAAATGTTATATAGTGTAATTTGATCATATTAATGGTTCTTATCTTCTACCAAATGAATTAAAGTGCAATGAAGCTAAATACTTATTGTTGCAGATCCCAACTGCTCCTGCTTCTGCTCTACGTTTTCTATCACATCTATCTACTTCGCCATCGTCCCCCTCTGGCTTTCTCTCTTTATTTGAAGATATGTCGAGATCCCTCTCTCTAATCTCAGATTTGCATCCCTCTCTCTCTTCGTGGATCCTCGCTGTTGTTTTTGTCCTCACTTCCGTTGCGGAAGAAATCCGCTCGGTAAGATTCTACCATAATTTTTTTTTTATTTTGAACGTGATTTTTGTTTTTCTTTTTCTCTTTTGTCATTATTGATTAGTTTTCTTTGGTTACTTTTGTAGTATGGGCCACCCATCGTTCCAGATGAGAACTGGTAAACCAAATTGGGTGTTTGCCAAAGTGATAGGGAGAGATTGTTTGCCCCAAGACCACAGAATTGGGTGTTTGCTTGATGTCCATCACAACATAGGGGCTTCATCGGAATATGCTAACAACATTCAATACTTGGTGTGAGTTTTTTCTACTGAAATTAAGGTATGATTTTTATGCAAAACCATTACGGTTTTTCCGTATCTGAATTCATCGATGTCCGTTTCTGCTTGATTTTTTACTATTAAATTAAGGTATGTCAAAAGGTTTTCATCCAAAACCCTTAAAATGGTTTTATTGGTCTAATTAGAACTTCTGTATGCCCTTTGTCACACCTTAGGGTTGATTTGTATGTATAAATTATAGTACCCCGGTTAGCAAGAACATAGCACATTTAAATATGTTTTATATAAAGTTTGGAGTCCTCTATTTTTTTTAAATAAATAGTTTCATTATCTCATTGTGTTGACTGTATGACCATTCAGAATGCTCAAGATGGTAAACCCTCTCTTGAGGATGTATTGTAATTTGGGGTTAATTTGGCAAAGTAACTCATATACTCTCACAATTCACAACTTAACGTCTATTAAAATTGATCATCACTTTAGTACAATAAAATATCTAGAAAGGTCTTTGCAGTTATTAGTTTTGAATTAACTTGGTTGTGTTTTATGCTTTTTTTTTCCGTTCTTTTAGAATGTGCAACATCAAAATTCTGTTTACCTATAGTTGTCAATCGCTAGAAAAAGAACGTTGTGGGTATCGGTTGCCTGCTTTAGAGTGGTAAGGAATATTGATTTTTATGCCAAGGACTTGAACTTTAAGGGGAGGGGGTATGGTTGTGGCATGGCATGGTGAAGCCATGCTCACCACCCAATAAAAAAATGACACTTGGTTGTGGGAAGGAACCATCCGGCTCTCGCCGGTTTTGAGAAACCGTGGAAGACAAAAAATGGAGCCACATGGGGAAGCCTTGCACACGCGGTATGGTTGCCGCATGGAGCCACGCGGCTCCCTTGAAGCCGGGTGAAGGAACCGCGGACGATACCGCCCCCCCTAATTCTTATTATGAGTATCATGGATTAATTATCGTATTCCGCACACAGGTGAAAGATCTGGATTTTTTATGTTGTCCTATAATAAAATTATTAAAGGGTTGGATCATGAACCTAATATATTTAATCAGGTGTTAATTTGATATTTTTGTCATAAATTTAGGTTGTACCAACAAATGTATCCGAATTAAAATGGGTCGAGCTAGGTTGTTTGGCTCACCAGCTCCATTCTTTATGCCCTTTTCATGTTACCTTTGATTTCAGTTTGTTGTGTCCTTTTTGTGTTCGAATTCTCTAATTATCCCGTTGTTGTTTCTTCGTTAAACTTTTAACGTTGGTTTTCTTTTTGGATTTTTCATTTTATGGCTGTTAAGTTCATATTCTTGCCTGGTTTCGTGTTAATTTTTGTACGCTTATTAAGTGTTTGTGGAATGCCCGATCTCTGTTTATTACTTCTTAGCGTTTTGCTAGCTTTATGATGTTGTTGGTGCTACGTTTGTTACTTAATTTTTTGTCTCCTCTGATATTTTTAGCTCTGCTTTGGTGATCAACAGTTTATTTGAAGTTGATGTGTGTTTACGTCTGACGAAGTTGTTGTACCCTCTCAAACGTTTTTCTGTGAGTGATGTATAATTTTGATTCTTCTTTCTTCATGTTATGGCTTTTTGGGTTTTTTTTTTATCTGTGGTTAGGAGAATGATTAAACAACAATTACTTTAAAATCTATTTCCAAGGATAAATAAGGAGTTCAAGGGCTATTACTATGCATTTAAAGTGGTCAAACCCATTACGAGGAGTCTGTTGTTAGCACTTTTACCAGCATTTGGTGAATAATACTTTAGATGTTTCCCCGAATAAAACTACAAAACAATAAATATTATGGTAGAGCTTAATTTCTTGATGGGTACAGAAATATGGATCATGAAATTACCCCCTGATCTGTCAATTAGTAGTTTTGAAATCCTATTTTATGATTAAGCTTATCGACCAAAATGGAGTTTGTTCTTTTAGATGCTTGAAACCATTTTATACATTTGATAATGCTTAGAGAGTACAATCTGAATAGTTCATTAATCATATATCCATTGTAATTGTAATTAGCATATTTAACTACTTTAAGATTCTGTTGATATTATAAATAGCTTAATTGTAAATTATGTGATGATAATTTTCTATTGTTTTATGTCATGCAGCCATGGTGATGAGGATAATGTAAAGATTTTGTACAATACATTTGGCTTCTACATCCAGTTCTTGCCAATGTTACTTCAATTATTACATTAAATTAGTAATTTGTTACACATGTCCAGATGTTGGTACTGCTTCCTTTCATGTTACAAAGTAACTTCTCATACTCATGACCAGATATCTGTTGTTTTGATTCAATCGTCTCTCTATCCCTTTGGATGACATTATGGTTTAGGCAAACTTTTACCTACTTGACCCGTTTGCGATAACATGTTTAGTTGTAATCTTAAGCTCTTTAACTGTGGCTCTACTGATCCCTACACAAAGACGGTAACACTTTCTTATATCCATCTCCTTTTTTGTGACATTCCTTATTATATTAATCATCATGATTATCATTTCTTATTGTTTTTTCCAAAAGAACACACGTTGCCAATTTCGTCAAAAAAAGACCCTCATAATTCATAATAGGTTGACGAGATCGAATGGTCTTTATAATAATTTCTGAAACTTAAGAGTGCTTTTGGTGAAAAACATTATGAGGGTCTTAAGTTTTGGTCTTTATGAGGGTCAAAGACTTTTAAAATTGTGATATCAAGGTCCCACAGGATATCATGTTGTTTTATTGGTTGATAAGCCTATGCACTCTCAATGAGCACAAAACAGAGGTTTAACTGTTTAAGTGAGTAATCCTCTTACATAAAATAGAGGTAAAAATGAGTACTACCTACTGTGTGCAAAGGTTGCTGATTGCCCATCCGTGCATTTTAGACAACTTCATATTTTGAACCTCTCTTACTATGAGTATTTTGTGCTCCGTGATTTTAAGTGTTTGCACTAATAGAGTTCTATAGATACAGTGTGAGGTTATGAATTTATGATTAGCCCTCCTGAATTAGTAAAGAATGATACAGATGATTGAACTTTACAACTGACATGAATATACATGCTGAATCAAATTATTTGTGGGTTTCATCTTTATGTGTAATCTAAATTTCGAATGTAATCTAATATGGTATTTATTTATTTATTTATTTTTAATTCTATTTGCGTGTTCAAGTGGGACACGTATTCAAAAAGGACTTCAAAATTTAAAAATACTACGATGGAAGTTATCGGACATTGTGGAAACGACCCATGTTTGCTTGCACTAATTCCTCACGGGTATTGAATGAAATCCACGAATGCAAAAAGGCATACCCAATTGCATATATATAAGGTATTTGGCATTTGACAATGTGAGGCAAGTTCATGCATAGTGCATGTCTTTTGTTATTAAAAAACCAACTGTTTCATGAAACTTTCTTGCTCTTAAATTGTGTTGTTTCTTATTAGAATCCATGGTTAGAGATTCTAGAGTTTTAGAATTTCACTATACCCATTGTTTCCTAATTAATGTGCATTATTCCCGTTTTTTCATTCATTCAGTTGAGTTTTTGTCCAGGCCCACTACGAATTTGACAAAAACCAATGAAATAGGTTAAAAGATGTGTAGATGTCTGTTTTTAAACTTGCCCATAATCCATTTGTTCATTTTTTTTCTGAACCCACACCCATATTTGGTTGTATGAGAAACATAATGCTCTTGCCACATGTGTTGACTTTTTGTTTGGGAAACATAAGGCTCTTGCCACATTCTTATTTAGCAAAATTTTTTTAAAATTAATAACCATTTTTGGATAATATGCTATCGAAGATTGTTATGTTAATAGATTTAAAGTTTTATTTAAATGTCTATATTTATAGGTAATATGCTATCAGGGTTTGTTTAGAAAGAATACCTCCCAAATTCTTCTACGGAAGGGAGCGATTAGGGTTAAGCTTCATACGATTTGGTTCCTTTCTCTCCCCGTTATCGACATTCCTTTCTGTGATCTAATTCATAGTTTTTTTTTTGGTTTGGCTTTGTTGGATTTGTATTATTTTTTTTCTCCTGGTCTGCTTCGGATTGTAACTACATGTGTTATTGTTTGTGTTGCAGCAGTTATTAGAAGATTCTCGGTCAGGAAGGCTATGTCTATGTGCTTGGTTTGCTTCCATTACTAGATTTGTTTTGTATTTAGGGATACATATACTTTAATGGGTTGCGGTTTGTTGTGTGTTTAGTGTTTTTTAGTATCTTCATGATCATGGACTCATCTTTAGTTTCAATTTATTTTTTAAAGTGTTTGTGAAGTTTTGAGGCCATTACAGATCTTTGATCATGTCAATTTTATTATGAGAGTTGTTGGTTTTGCGTTAATTAAGGTTGTCGTGTTTTAATTATGTATGGCTCTGTTGTTAATGAGCCTTTACATCAGCCTTTAAATCCGCCTTTAAATCTAAATATGTACAAGTTCATGGATTCTTTAAGCTTAGGAATTACACGTAGTTTATCAGTTATCTATCCCTGCTTAAGATGTCATCGTGTGGCCCTCATTATTACTATCACAAAATATTTTACTATGAAATCCCTACGGTCCTTCTTAAGACGAATCTCAGTGGGGGTAAAGCCACCCTCTGAGCATCACATGAATCTGCCCCTGCCTATATGGGAATGCTTATGTATATGACTTTGTTTAGCAGATTGTATTATGGTTCTCAGCTTCGCAGATGATTCCGATTCAGATTAACCAAATAAAGGGTGTACTATAACTTTTCTTAAAAATGAGTATTTTGTTCGGAATTTATTAGTAAATTTGTTATGCATGTTAATTTGTTATACATCTTAGTAAATCACAATATTAAACAATTTTACAAGCACTAATTTAAATATCTAATTACAAATTTTAGCTTATTATTTGTTTAACTATTTGAGAATTAAATTAAATTAAATAGGGAAATTCTTTTATTTTTAAATGTTTAAAACAACATACGCTTAGGCGTGATCTGTTGTATGTAAACATAATTACTAAGCTTTACATACGTATAATGTTTGGTGTCTCAAGGCCTTACTAAAATGCCATGTTGGTACATACGTCATTGGTTATGTTAGTACAGCTGCTAATGTATCCACCACGTCCACGAGCAAACGGACACTGGATTTCAACCTACGCAATGAGCGGTATAGCATGTACACCGGTTATGCATCTACTATACAAACTATGTATGCTTAAAATGAAATTATTTTTGTAGTGGTGGTCACGTACGGGTGACTTTGTGGGGCAAGCTTGGTGAGTGTTTTATAGCACATAAAGAAAAGAAAACCGGTGTCTGCACAGTTATACTCACTTCAATGAGTGTGAAGCACTATCTTGGTATGCTATGTATGTTGGAAATATTCCTACATGTGTCCTTTAGGATCATTTCTTACAATGACCAAAGTGACATAAAGTGACATAAAGAGACATAAAGTCCCTATTAATATATGATATAAAGTCTCTATTAAGAGACATAAAGTCCCTATTAATATATGATATAAAGTCCCTATTAAGAGACATAAAGTCCCTATTAATGTAGTCATTATTTGATGGGAATAATGACATATTATGAAGGGTCTCTTGCCCTTTGATGCCTTATAAATAGATCATTAGAGAAAACAAGAACACCACTCATACACTATTCTCTATAATCACAAAACCATCAATCTAAGGCATCTAAAGGGAAGAGAGGAATATCATGGCTATGGCATCATCATCGTCATCTATAATCTCCATCCCTACCGGTATGTCTTTACTTTATATGTGTTAGTATATCACTTGATTGAATTGATCAACATGTGGTATCAGAGCGATGTTGATTATATCAATTCAATCAAATGATTATTATGATAATTGTTTTCACCGATTTAAATGTTCAAAATTAAAACTATTTTGTGAATTATGCGATTAAGTCTTCACAATAATTTTATCAATATTTCATGTAAAATTGTAATTTGAAATCGATGAAAAATATTCTATGATGACTATTATTTCTAGTCAGTTGGATTATTATTATTTTATTATGAATTCATGGATATCTCTTACTCAAATAATTTATTTTTACTGTCGTTCTTCATCTGCATTTATTTGCAATTTGATGGATATATTTTATCATGATTATGTTTTTGATTGATAAAATCGTATCTTCATCAACTAAAGTTGATTGAGATGAATTAAATTAATTGTTCCATGATGGTTCTGACTGAAAGTAATATTATCGATTATGATTTCATAAATAAACATCACAATGGTTTGTGATTACAATCAAGTTAATAAAAATCGCATTTCTTTTAATTAAATTGGTTGATCTATGACAGTGACAATATTTGAATCAAGTTAATATACCATTGGTCATTTGGCTCAATGGTATTGGTGATGAGGGGAAGATTTGTGACTGAGAGGTCACAAGTTCGATCCCTGAGCCTGACAGGTTTTCCACCCGGCCTTTAGAGGAGGTGGTTTTCCCTGGGAATTGGCTCAACTGGTTTGTAAATAGTCTTAGTTGGACGTTCCAAAAAAAAAAAATCAAGTTAATATATTAGTATTTAAAGAATGTTAATTCAAATATAAGTTTTGAATATAGTGATGATTGATATTCATGCTGAAAGTTAAAACTGAAAATTGATTTTAAAATTTACGTATAAATTATTTAACTTTTAATTTGTGATAACTTTCTGTTACTTTTCACAATTATCATACAAACGTTGTCATGATTACAATTTATTAATTTTGACAATTAATGTTTCTATTAATTTAACAATTACTATATTTATTAGTTTTCATATTCATTATGGTAATTTTTATAATTAGTTACGTTCCAGTGACATAACTCATATGTGTGACAAGTATTTTTTTTGTTGCTACAAATCAAATTTCAATCAGTGTATGCAAATAGTTTACTTGTATACTAATTTGATTTGTGTGTCATATTGCAATTATTATGTAAGTTCATAATATTTGAATATTGGTCATAGCCAAAGCGAAGCCAATGTTCAAATAGAACCTTATATTTAAAGCGTTTAAAATACTCGAATATTGGTCATAGCCAAAGCGAAGCCAATATTCAGGTAGAACCTTATATTCAAGTCGTTCATAATATTTGAATATTGGTCATAGCCAAAGCGAAACCAATATTCAAATAGAACCTTATTTAATTTGTTCATAATACTTGAACATTGGTCATAGCCAAAGCGAAGCCAATGTTTTAGTAGAACCTTATTTCATTTTGTTCATAATACTTGAATATTGGTCATAGCCAAAGCGAAACCAATGTTTGAGTGGAACTTTATACTTAATTAGTTCATAAAATTTGAATAGTGGTCATAGCCAAAGCGAAGCCAATGTTCAAATAGAACTTCATATTTAATTTGTTCATAACGCTTTAATGTTGGTCATAGCCAAAGCGAAGCCAACATTTAAGTAGAACCTTACTTTAGTCTATTATTTGGTGTTATAATAGACTATATCTTGAATGGTTGTAATTATGTTTGCTTGCTTATATACCTCATATTGTAGCTCACTTAAAATCATTTTCTTCTTATACTTGTCTCAATCTAGCATCCACCATCACTCCAACATTTGGAATTGAAACTTTGAATGGAACAAACTTTGCCTCATGGAGGGACACTGTGAAACTTACTCTTGGTATGTTGGATCTTGATTATGCATTGAGGCATGAAGCTCCTGCTGCTCTTACTGCACAAAGCACAGCAGATCAAAAACAAGAGTATGAAAAGTGGGAGAGATCTAATAGAATGTCTCTTATGGTGATCAAGAATTCCATTTCTGTTGCAATAAGGGGTGCCATTCCAGATTCTGAAAATGCTAAGGCTTATTTGGATTCTGTGGAGGAGCAGTTTAAGGGAACTTCTAAGGCACATGCGAGCACTCTAATTCTGAAAATGGTTACTACGAAGTATGATGGGGTTAGTGGTGTGCGCGGACACATCATGATGATGAGCGACATGGCCCATAAGCTAAAGGGATTAGACATGGAAATCAGCGATGGTTTTCTGGTGCATTTTATTATGACCTCCCTTCCTGCACGTTTTGATGCTTTTAAGATCAATTATAACACTCAAAAAGATAAGTGGACAATGAGTGAATTGATAGCAATGTGCGTGCAGGAGGAGGAACGTCTAAAACTAGAAAAACCAGCAGTTGTTCACGTCACCACCACTGACCCAAAGAAAAGGAAGGGGAAATCCATTAAAGGGGAAAGCTCTAAAGTTCAAAAGGTTAGTACAAGCAACGTTTCTGGCCCCAAAACCTCCTCAGGTAAACCTCACTGCAAATTTTGCCATGGAAAGGGGCACTGGCAGCGAGATTGCCTTAAGTTCAAGGAGTGGCTAACTAAGAAAGGTAATCATCTTTTTATGATATTTGAGTCCTTTAACATAAATGTTCCAATTAACACTTGGTGGGTTGACTCTGGTTCTATGGTACATGTTACAAATTCTACTCAGGGATTCCTTACAATCCGGAAGCTGGAAAGAAACCAACGAACAATTAAAGTGGGAGATGGTGATGAATTGAATGTTGAAGCCGTAGGCACTATGCAACTAATAATGAAAACTGGTCATTGTATTAAACTTTATGATACATTATATGTACCGAGGATAACTCGGAATTTAGTATCAGTACCAAAGTTAGACAATGATGGTTATGAAATTTTGCATGGCCAAGGCAAAGTCACTATTACTTTAAACTCTCATGTTTGTGGTTGTGGCTATCTGGAAGGAAATCTCTATAAATTAGAACTAGATGACCAATTCTCAAAATCACTATTATCATATAATATTAATGATAATGTAACTAAAAGAAAACGAGGCACAGAAACCTCATCCATGTTGTGGCATCAACGTTTAGGCCACATCTCGCGAGATAGAATGTTAAGACTCGTAAAGGATGAGATATTACCAACTCTCGATTTCTCTGATTTTGAAACATGTGTTAAATGTCTTAAAGGTAAAATGACCAAGGGAAATAAGCGGGGTGCCACAAGGAGTTCTAGTTTACTAGAACTCATACATACTGACATTTGTGGACCTTTTCCCGAAGGAATAACTGGACATAATTCATTTATTACTTTCATAGATGATCACTCACGTTATATGTACTTGTATTTAATCAAAGAAAAATCTGAATCACTTGATATGTTTAAAAATTTTAAAGCTGAAGTTGAAAATCAACTTAAATGCAAAATAAAGGTAGTGAGATCAGATAGAGGAGGTGAATATTATGGGCGACATACTGATATAGGACAGGCTCCCGGTCCGTTCTTTAAATTTTGTAAAGAACAAGGGATTGTGAACCAATATACCATGCCTGGTACTCCTCAGCAGAACGGCGTTGCTGAGAGGAGGAACAGGACACTCATGAATATGGTCAGGAGTATGTTAGCCAATTCACAACTACCTCAATTCTTATGGACGGAGGCCTTAAAGACAGCTGTTCATATACTGAATAGGGTTCCTTCAAAATCTGTCCCTAAGACTCCTTTTGAAGTCTGGACAGGGAGGAAGCCAAGCTTGAAGTATATGAAAGTATGGGGTTGTCCTGCCGAAGCTAAGCTTTATAACCCTCATGAGAAAAAGCTTGACATGAAAACTGTCAGCTGTTCCTTTATCGGATATCCTGAACATTCTAAGGGATATAGATTTTATTGTCCTTCACATGTAACTCGTATCGTGGAAACCTCTCATGCGGAATTTCTTGAGGATTCTAGGGTCAGTGGGAGCAGTGAAAATCAAAATTTTGACTTACAAGAAGTACAAGAGGAGGGGGGAAATGGGCTCTCTATACACTTACCGCCTATTACACCTCTTGTACATGACACTGAACCATTACAAAACACTGTACCATTAGAAAACCATGTTGCTCCAAACACCCCTGTAAACGAAGGCACATCAAATGCACAAGAGCAAGTCCCTGAGACGACTACTGATGAACCTGACAATCAGCTAAGGAGGTCATCACGGCCTAGAAGGCCTACTAATTTTGATGATTATGCAACCTACCTTAACGAGGCTGATTTGGATATAGGAAAGATTAACGATCCTACCTCTTATAATGAAGCCATCAATAGTGATCAATCGTCCGAATGGAATAAAGCTATGACTGATGAGCTTGATTCCATGCATAAGAATAGTGTGTGGGAATTGGTTGAATTACCCAAGGGTGCAAAGCCCGTAGGATGTAAATGGGTCTTTAAAACCAAATTAGACCCGAATGGAAACGTTGAACGCTATAAAGCACGATTGGTTGCTAAAGGCTACACCCAAAAGGAGGGGATTGATTATCAAGAAACTTTCTCACCTGTATCACGAAAGGATTCCTTAAGGATTGTTATGGCCCTAGTAGCTCATTTTGATTTAGAGTTACATCAGATGGATGTTAAAACCGCTTTCCTTAATGGTGACTTACATGAAGAAGTGTTTATGAATCAACCTGAAGGTTTTAAACCTAAAGGGAAAGAACACTTAGTCTGTAGGTTAAAGAAATCCATATACGGGTTAAAACAAGCATCGCGTCAGTGGTATTTAAAGTTTGATGAAGTAATGAAGAAACAAGGTTTCAATAAAAATCAAGTGGATCAATGCACTTACCTCAAAATGAGTGGGAGTAAATATGTTATACTTGTTCTTTATGTAGATGATATTTTACTGGCAAGTAATAACTTAGATATGTTGCATGAGTCAAAGCGATTACTTTCGCGTAATTTTGACATGAAAGATCTTGGAGATGCTTCTTATGTAATAGGCATCGAAATACACCGAGATCGAGCTAATGGGACTTTAGGGTTGTCTCAGAAAGCTTATATTAAACGTGTTCTAATGCGTTATAACATGCAAAATTGCTCTCCTTCAGTTGCTCCAGTAGTTAAAGGAGATGTTTTTGGTTCTTTCCAATGTCCAAAAACAGAGGTTGAAAAGGAGCAGATGAGATTGATACCTTATGCTTCAGTAGTTGGAAGCTTGATGTATGCTCAAGTCTGTACTCGTCCGGATATTGCATATATTGCTGGAATGCTAGGCCGTTATCAATTCAATCCTGGCCTAGATCATTGGAAAGCAGCAAAGAAAGTGTTGCGATACCTTCAAGGAACAAAAGATTACAAGTTGACATACAAAAGAAGTGATGATTTAGAAGTGATAGGCTATTCTGATTCTGACTTTGCTAAGTGCAAAGATGATAAGAAATCAACTTCGGGGTATATTTTCATGTTAGCAGGCGGACCTATTTCATGGAAGAGCCATAAACAACAATTGACAACAACCTCAACCATGATGGCAGAATACGTTGCAGTGTACAATGCAACTTGCCAAGGCATGTTGTTAAGAAATCTTATTGCCGGGCTCAAAGTTGTAAACTCCATATCAAGACCATTGAAGATTTACTGTGATAATTCGGCTGCCGTTAGTTTTTCGAACAGTAATAGTTCGAGTGGAGCCGGATTATATCTCGATACAAAGTTCTTATTTGTACGAGAACGAGTAGAGGAAAACAATCTTTGTATTGAGAGTATTAGCACAAAAGATATGTTTGCGGATCCGATGACTAAAGGTCTTCCACCAAAATGTTTCCAAGACCTCGTACTGAGAATGGGTTTTAGTAGAGACCTTATGTAATGAGCATGTGCTTTAATAATTAATAAAATTTCCTCGAATATTAATTTGTCTATAAAATGTGTATGCGCGCCTAATATTATACACACATTTGACAAAGTTTCACAAGTAACTATTGTGCACTGAGGGGCATTAACCTAGTCATTTTGGTCCTTAAATTCCTTATGTTCGGTTTTGGAATTGTAGTATGATTAATGGGGGTCTTGAGTTTAGAATAACTCAATGACTGTATTTTTCTACTACAGTTTAAAATTCGAAATCTGATGAGTGTTATTAACTTGGCCAAATTTTAGAAATGCTCATTATAAATGATCACTAGGACAAGTGGGAGAATGTTGGAAATATTCCTACATGTGTCCTTTAGGATCATTTCTTACAATGACCAAAGTGACATAAAGTGACATAAAGAGACATAAAGTCCCTATTAATATATGATATAAAGTCTCTATTAAGAGACATAAAGTCCCTATTAATATATGATATAAAGTCCCTATTAAGAGACATAAAGTCCCTATTAATGTAGTCATTATTTGATGGGAATAATGACATATTATGAAGGGTCTCTTGCCCTTTGATGCCTTATAAATAGATCATTAGAGAAAACAAGAACACCACTCATACACTATTCTCTATAATCTCAAAACCATCAATCTAAGGCATCTAAAGGGAAGAGAGGAATATCATGGCTATGGCATCATCATCGTCATCTATAATCTCCATCCCTACCGGTATGTCTTTACTTTATATGTGTTAGTATATCACTTGATTGAATTGATCAACAATGTAACCTTTATAACTGTTTGTTGGTTAACTTCACATAGCCTTCCAACGAACCATTCCAACAGAAGAAGGTACGAAATTATAAAATTGTGCACGCAGTGATAATATTCTCTTTAGTCCCAGAAATTTCTATACGGCACTACAGCCACTTGGTTTCAGAAAGTACTAATATTTTCTTCATCTGTTAACGTAATTTAACTTGATATGTTGTTTGTCTTTACATCTCCAGTTTGATTCTATGCCTATACTAAGTATGTTTTCATATGTCGACTGATAATTACAAATGATTTTTGGCATAACATTATGTATGTATTATCATGAAGTTCTATTCACATAAATCCGTTCGGTATTAGAAACAGTCTGTCCATTTTTAAGTTTTTATAAATGAAAGATATTACTATATCTTAGACTCACAAATCACTGATTTAGAAAGAAAAAAATACGAATATTTTTTGTAAAATATATTGTCGCTTGCTTAATCTGCTAAGGTAAATTTTATTCATATGATCTTTGTGTTTACATCTCCAATTTGTTTCCACCCTCAACCACCCATGTTGTCATTTCACAACCCACAACCTGGAGAGTCAGCTACTGGCATTTTCACTGACAAGACAACTATTTACTTATATCTTTTGATACGTAACTATGATTAACGGTTTACTTATATCTTATAATAATAACTTACTCTTGCAGTCCATTCCTAAAGCGCTATTTGGTAACCGCAACATCCATGTTTACAATCAGGCAGTTCTAAGGTTTGGACTGACATAGTTTACGGTTAAGATCCTATGGACCAGGCAGGATGGCATCTACCTTCGATTAAGGATGAAAGCAGACTGGGCAGCATTCTTCCAGACAACATGCCTTCTTCGACACAAGCTGTTGCACTTCCAGCTTCACGATGAACGTGCCCAACCCGATGAAACTGCCATGTTTGATGTCTGTTAGTATTTGTTGGTTTGCTTTCATGAAACTGCAGATCAAAATATATTTCGTTTTGTGCCTTAAACGGCATAATAATTACCCTGTGCGGCGTACGCAGCTTGGACGGCTGCCACCGCGGCTTGCACGTGTTCGTTAATCATAGCTTGTAGTTGTGCAGGCGTCATGTTAATGTTGCTCCTTCCGTGTCCTCTTCCAGACATTTTGCTGAACAGTTAAAGTAGCCAGTGTTCAGTCACAGTTATACTTTATACATATCCCATAATATGTATATTAACAATTCCCATTATCCCACTATTAGTCCAGAAAATTTTCGTGCAAAATCGAGGCGTCGTCGGAGAACGTCGTAAGTCGTAAGTAGCTATCGTCGAAAGTCGGCTTTCCCATAAAAGTCACCGTCGGCGTAGTAATCGTAGTAGAAATCAGGAGGTAGTGTGTAGCATCGTTTCGTTGTCGCTTTCCCCCGTATAGTGTGCGTATTAGCGTTCGCGTTTCGTATTCGTGTGTGAAAATTTTTCCTAAGGTTTTCCGTTAGACTACCTAGACACGGTCTATATATATATTTATATAGATATATATACATATGAAGTATTTACTTACACAGCAGAGCGAGTATCCCAGGTTGGCACGTGAAAATTTTGTTTTGGGAATTTGTTGGTTCGTTTGTAACTAAGGTTTCAAGTTGCAGTTTCCAAATCGTTTTCAAAATGATTCCAGTTCTCTGCAACTTATGGCTCTGATACCAATCTGTCACACCCCCAAATAACCACTAACGGAGTTTATACCGTTAAGGGGTGCGAGCAAACCAGGACCACAACCATTAGTTACAAATACTAAACAAATCAGAGTAAAGTCCAAATGTTCATAATAAAAACAGTTTAAAAGTACGCAGCGGAATAAAAACATAAGTGTCTTAGCACTAACCACGTGCTTTAATTACAGAACATAAATAGTTGTTTAATTCCCAATTTAAGTTTAAAATAAAGTTAAGTAACTTCAAGCGCCATGCCAACCTCCAGTGGATACTCCTCAGCGATCTGCAAAAGTGAAAACCATACAAGTGTCAACCTAACGGTTGGTGAGTTCACGGTGGGCATGTCATGCATTGGCCCGGTCTCATAAGCGTATGTATCAACATATAATAAGTATCAGTTTTGCAAACATTTCCAAGTGTTGAATTATCGAATATGCACTAGTTAAGTAAAAAGTTAAAGCGGTCAACCGATATCGCGGGTAGCTAATCCGGTTTC
>JBCNJP010003059.1:0-94309 GCA_039602395.1 Deinandra increscens subsp. villosa | reverse complement strand
CAACAACGAATTTATAGATTCGTGAATACTGCACATGTGCAATAATCTTCAATTACAAATAATGTAGTTGTTAATTCAGGTGCACATGTGCAGTAACCTTAAAATGTGATTAAAAATACAGTAATGACACAAATAGTGTAACTGTTAGGATTACTGCACATGTGTAATAATCTTAAAATATTATTACACACGTGCAATGATCTTAAATTACAAATAATAGGGTTGTAAATATAGGTGCACATGTACAGTAATCTTAAAATGTGATTAAAACTAGATTACTGATACAAATATTGGGATTGTTAAAACATTAATGCACACGTGCAGTTATATTACATTGTCATGGATCCGTGCTTGTTTCAAGATCAAATTGACGAACTAAAGGGTTTGGTTGTAGGTTTATTGACGACAACATAAAGCAAGCCACACATATGAAGAAACTAAGGATGAGGAACGCCACAAAGATCATGCTATCAAAAGCAATCATATACTTGTCAAATGAGTTGATTGAGATAGAAGCCACAAACAGGATGACAAAACAAGCAATTGGGAAGAAGCAAAAAATGACACAACGCACGAAAGTGTTATCTGTTTTTTTTTATGATCATTGTAAGATTGAAGAGGGGTTGTATGGATTTATGTTGGTTTACGGTTCTATATTTATTAATGATTACAACTTGTTTATCCAGAATGGT
This sequence comes from Deinandra increscens subsp. villosa, assembly GCA_039602395.1. Taxonomy (NCBI): domain Eukaryota; kingdom Viridiplantae; phylum Streptophyta; class Magnoliopsida; order Asterales; family Asteraceae; genus Deinandra; species Deinandra increscens. The sequence goes on along the minus strand of JBCNJP010003059.1, from coordinate 93,617 downwards.
CGTTACAGATTTTAAGGACCATACGAATTATGTGACAGCTATAAATTTAATGTACATGTGTATTAAAGTTGTAATGCACAACATACATGTGAATAAGCATATATATGAACATCACATTAATGCACATGTAAATTACAGCTGACATTCAGATAATACATATGAATTTTCGCTTAAATGTGAATTTCATATTAGTGCACATGTGCACTACATACGAAAAACTGGACTGCAAGAAGCTTGGATGAATCTCTATATGGATTTGAATTAAATTACAACTTGTTGGATAAGGAACAAGGTATTGGATATGCCACATTAGTTTTTGGAACAAATTATGGATGATTAATACACATGTGCAATAAAACCAAATGTACGAACTGTTTAGCGCCTTTAACATTTACGCACAATACATCATTAAATGTTGTAGGATCGTGGTTAGAGACAACTAACCAAACAAGTTACTAAAAGTATCAAACAAGAAAGGCGGAATCAGACTTGTTTGTGTTAATGTTTGAAACGGTTTGATCGAAACTGTAACAGGTAAACATGAAGTAAAGTAGATGAACACAAGATGTCAATTCCAAGCACTACTATATTTATACTTCACAGTGTTTACAGTGAGTTACAACTGATGAACAAGAGAGGTGTTCGATGATTTGAACAAAGGAAATACAACTAATATATATAGTGCAAGGAGGAAATAAAAGATCTACTTTTATTTCCTTTTAGCTCTAAGGCTAAATAAACAAATAATATCTACTCCAGAGTTGTTGTAGTACAAGCATGCTTCTGTGAACAGTTGAGCAGACCTATCGGTGAACAGTGCACAGCATGGTGTAAAGTAAAACTGCTTTCTGACAGCTTTATGCATTGGAACTTGCAATAGAGGATAAGTCAAAGTTCCGGAGTAACACTAGGAGAAGTTCCGGAGGAACTACTCAGTGTGAAGGAAGTTCCGGACTAACTTCCTTCGGAACTCTGACTTAGAGAATTTCTGCCAAGCAGAACATTCCCAACAGTCTCCCCCTAAGATGTTGCTACCAAAAACTGTTCTTCTGTCTGAATCTTCAAGATGCTTCAACTTGAGCTCTACACTGCCTTGTAGTTAGGAGTTCCCATTATAGCCATGATATCCATTTGATTCAACTTATCCCAGTCCTCCATCTTTAATTCAGGCTTCTTCCTGATTTCACCATTGCTCATGAAGAAGTAATACATGTTCTCACTCCTGTGATCTTCAATCCTTAGAATGCAGGGATGAGTGACTTCAACATTTGGTGTTGGAGAATCTGAAGGTTCGGATCCTTCTTCTGAATCACTTACAGCTATCTTCTTTCTTTTGGCTAGGCGTTTCTTACTCGCCATAGACTTCTTTCTTCCAGAATAAGAGAAGGGAATAGGCTGAATGGATGAAGGTTTTTGGGATGAGGATTCAGGCTCGGGTTGTGTAGGCTTTGGAATTTTGGGAGGTGGAGAAGATGGTGGAGATGGAATTGGTTGGTTTGGAGTTTGAAATGTAGGGGCAGTGGGTTGTGATGATGAGGTAAAGGGTTGTGATGATGATGAGAGGTGAGGATCAGAAACAGTGTCAAACATTTGCTTGACAATGTTGATCCTAGGTTTCTTCTGTTGAGGAGCAGAGACAGGAGCTTTTCTCTTCTTTTCCTTGAGGTAACTGAGACCTTCAGGATGAAGAGAGTCGAAAAGAGTATACATACCTGGTGGTCTTTTCTCACCAGTAGTTCTCTCCTTTTCAATTTGACTCTTCCTGATGGCATCAAGTTCAGATCTCAGCCTAGGCAGCTTGCAAGAGTTGATTCTCTTAGGATTCTCCATTAAGATTTCTTTGAAATACCATTTGTGAATCAGCAAGTCATCTTCCTCAGATAGTTTTTGATATCTGGTACCTTGCTTCTCTTGTGCCTTCTCCTGCTCATAACTACACTCAACAAACCTTTTAACATTCATCTTCTTGGCTTCATCAGCTTGAATGGTGAGAATCATATACATCCAATTTATCAAGTCATCACCCTGCATCTCATTTACCCATGCTTCAGTAAAACACTCCTTGCTTCTGAGCATAACACTGAATTGACCAAGGAAAATTTTGTTGTCTTCATTGCTTTTCATATGAATTTTCCTGTAGTCATTCGCTAAGACCCTTTTATCCTTTTCAACCTTATCTGAAAGACCTTGCTTTTCAGCTCTAGCAATCCTTTCTCTTATGTAGTTGTCTGATCTTAGCCTAGCTCCATTAATAAAGAACATTAGGTCTGAGTTATTGACAACATACTCATAAATACCTCCTTCTATGAGCAGTTGTTTATGTTCATCAAATACAGCAGCCTCCTTCTGTTCTTGGAACTTCTTCTGCATTTCAACATTCTCCTTCTCCAATTGATCAATCAGAGCTTTTGTGGCAGGGTCCATATTTTCATTTCGACCATCTGTGCTCTGATTATCTTCATCCATGTCAGTGAAACCAGATATGGTTCTCTCATCAAGAGAATCACCATCAGCAGGCTTTGAAGACTCAGGAAGTGAAGTTGTAGCGTTAAAACTGGCTTCCGAGATAACTTGCTCAGGAATAGTTTTAGTGCCAGGTTCCGAAGTAACTTCCTTGGGACTGACTTCCGGAGCAATTAGTTCCGAAATAGTCTTAGGCAATTCCTTGGAAACAACTTCCGAAGTAACTTCCTTCTGAACATTCTCAGTGGTGAGAAGTTCTTCCGGAGTAACTTCCTTCGGAATCTCCTTAGCCAAGGTTGATTCTTCCGGAGTAACATCCTTCGGAGTTTCATCAGTGATGATTAGCTCCTCCGGAGTAACTTCCTTCGGAATTTCAGTGTTAGAGGCAAATTCCTTCGGAACAACATCCTTTGGAATTTCCTCTGTTACAACCTTTGCTGCAGAAGATGTGGTACTCCTTAGGTTCAGTAAAGCTTCAGTCACATCTATGTCAAACAGATCTTCTTGCTGAGACACATCTTCCACTGGTTTACTTTCAGGTGTATCAACCTGTTCTTCACTTCTTTCTCCTCCTTCAGCCTCAAACTGTTCTACACCTGTTTGAAGATACTCTTGCTCTTTTGCTAAATAGACCTCTGATATAAAGCTTCTGACTTCTGCAATGTTTTGAGGGTGAGCACCTGAAGCAGCCATCACGAATCTTAGGAATTCCATGTGATTGACTTTGCATTCTTCAGGTGTTGCCTGCATTAGCTGATCCATGTGAACATTAAGCAAGCCTTCTATTGGGTTGAAGGGCTTAACTCCACTGATTTTGAATAGCTTTGTCTTCATCTTCTCAGGTATCCTCTCATTGTGATCAAAATTAATTTTAGACGAGCTAGCAGAGTCTTCAGTTGGCTTATTTTTAGCAGAAATGTTTTCAAAAGATTTTGAAGAGCTAGCTTTCTCCCCCTTTTTGGTAGCAACAGCTTCACCAGTTGGGTTTGATGCACTAACCTTCTCCTGCTTAAGCCTTTTAATCAAGGTGTCCTGCTGTTGAATAGTGTGAAGCAGGGATTGCATCTGTTTCTGCAATTCAGTTTGATTTGCCGTCAATTCCTTAAGTAAAGCACTGCCCTCAACTGATTTCTCAGTATCCTTGGGCGAAGAAGAGCCATCAAGCCTAGCTTGATCAAGCTCAACACCCTGGTTGTCTTGGCTCCTGGGATTCCCTGCAAGCACAGTTGTTGCCTCAGGTTCCATTTCTGGTTCCTTTGGTTCAAACTGGCTGCTGGTTGCCATAGATTGGGTCTTAAGAATGTTACGACTGTCCAATTGTTCCAGTGGGGAACCAATTGTAGTAGCAGCCCTTTCTATATGAACATCTTCATCACTCCTGATGTTCAACTCCTTAGAGGGTGAATGGGGGTTAGGAGAAGCATAATCTAGATCCATCCAATCATCTTCATGAGGTGAGGTTAATGAGAAGAGATTGTCATTTGGATTTAAATCAGTTTCTTCATCATCCACAGGTAAATCTTGGTTTAGGTCTATGGAGGTAAACAAAAGGGATGAGGGTTGTACATCCAATCTAATAGAAGATGAGGTCTCAAGTGAGAGATCATCAGCAATATGGCTTAACCCTTGGCTTTGATATTGAGCAGACAGTGGGTCATGCTCAAGGTTTTCAGGTTGGGTGGCAGTAGGAGACATAGGTGGAGTAGACCGTGTCTCCTTATCAACAACTTTTGATTGAGTAGGTGAGCAAGTTTTGGTTGTAGTTTTTGAGTGCCTGACCTTCTTTCTGATATAGGTGATGTTCACAGGTAATTTAGTAAGAAGGTCAGTGTCAGGTGTGGGTTCAACAACTGATGGTGTAGGTTCAGTGTTGTCACCTGGAGCAGGTTGCTCAGTTGGTTCTTGAACAGCAACTGGTTGCTCTTGCACCCTAGGTGCAGGAATAACTCTTGGATCGGGTAGTGGATGGTCATTTTCCACACCAAGACAGTTGGAAATTGCAGATTTTGAAAGTAAGTAAGAAAAAATTTTCTCAGTTAAGTTCTTTTGGTGAAAGATGGTACCAGCTCTGGGAATTTCAGGGAATTGTGTATCCAAAATGTGTTGTAAAAATCTGGGATACATATTAAAAGGTTTTTCACAATTCTCCCTGAGCCCATCAAAAATCATTTTTGAGAAATTAAAGCAATCTCCCCTGATCACAGCATGAAGAGCAGTAGCTTGGACTTCACCAAGTTCCTCATGAGATCTTCTGGGAGTTAGGCAAACCATCAGAGTATGGGCAAGAAACCTCCATACAGGTGGGATGTGGCATTTCTTCACCGTTTTGCTTTTGGGGTTTCCTCCATATCCTATGCCCATCAGAGTAAATTGGTAATCTTCCTTGGGAACAGTAAGAATACCATCTCTGTCTTGTAATTTCAGATGAGTTCTGATCATATCTTCAGTGATGTACACATTCCTACCGTGAACTTGGCTTTCAATTTGCATCACCTGCTTGCCGTCTTCGTTACCGGCACCTACTACAGCATTTGCCCAAAACTGAGAGATAGTTTCGTCGTAAATCGTGGGATTCACAGTTAGGGCAAAGTTTAGCTCTGACGCAGTGAGGAAGTCGATCATTCCATCAAACGGAGCCGACTTCTCTGTTTTCTCCAGAAAAGCCCTTTGATTGTGCTCGTTATGAAATGCGAATGCTGCCATTTGTTCTGTACCGAGTGATTGCTTGAGAGATGGAGATGAATTTTGATGAAATTGAGAGAAAACGAGAGCGATTGAAGGGAATTTGGGATTTAGGTTTTGTAAGTGAAAAGGTTTCTCTAGAAGTGACAGTTAAAAGGGTGAGGAGAGAGGGAATTGACGTTAACGGAAAAGGTGGAATTAGTGGGGCCACCAGTTAACCGTCACTATTAAAGTTTGAAATAAAGGGTCCCACTTAATCCAATTTAAAAGAATTAAGTTAACAAAGTTCCTCCGGAACTTTTCCTTCGGAACAATTGAGTTCCTTCGGAAGAGTGAAGTTCCCTCGGAACTTATTCCCTTAGACATTTTCTTCACCTCTCCTAAGATACTTCCGCAGGAAGTTCCTTCGGAGTTTCAAAATTTACTCCGGAACACCTGAAACACTTAGAAAACACTTGAAATCTGTTAGAAACAATAGAGAGTTCCCTCGGAACTTCTCTTGAGAAGGGAAAACTTCAGGAGTAAGTTCCTCCGGAACAATGTTGTTCCCTTGGAATTTACTAAGAAGCATCAAACAGTTCATAAATGCTCATAACTTTGGAAATTTCTCAAATTATCAGTTATAAGAACATTTCTTGAAAGAGTTCTCATGATTTTGAAGAGAAGGATGTTAAGAACACAAACACATAAGGTGATAGAAAAATTTATGTACATAAAAGCAACAATTGACAACAAAAGTTAACCAAAGTTCATCATCCCAATAGCTGTGATAAGAAAGAAAAATCTTGCTTCATCAAATGCCTTTGTGAAAAGGTCAGCTAATTGAAGATCAGTATGAACCTTGTGTAACTTAATCAATTTCTTTTCTGCACAATCTCTAATGAAATGGTACCTTATCTCTATGTGCTTTGTCTTAGAGTGCTTCACAGGATTGTTGGTGATGGAAATGGCACTGGTGTTGTCTGCATACATAGGAGTTTCCAGAAATGTGATTCCATAGTCTAGCATTTGATTCTGAATCCAAAGTACTTGACCACAGCAGCTTGAAGCAGCAATGTACTCAGCTTCAGCAGTTGAAGTAGAAACACAGGTCTGTTTCTTGCATTGCCATGATACAAGCCTATTTCCTAGAAATTGACATCCTTCTGATGTTGATTTCTTATCCAAGTAGCAGCCACCATAGTCACTGTCAGTGTAGGCAACAAGTGAAAAGTCATTGTTCTTTGCATACCACAAACCAAGTTTCGGTTGACCTTTGAGGTATTTAAAGATTCTCTTTACTGCCTTCATGTGGGATTCTTTGGGAGCTGATTGATATCTAGAGCATAAGCATACACTGAACATGATATCAGGTCTACTAGCTGTTAAGTACATCAGAGATCCAATCATTGCCCTGTAAGTGTGCTGATCAACAGGTTCACTTTCTGATTCTGAATTCAGATTGTGGGAGGTTGAGATAGGAGTTTTTGCAGAAGAGGAAGATAGCATATCAAACCTCTTGAGCATATCTTGAATATATTTTGACTGATTCAAGAAGATGCCATCTGCAGTTTGTTTAACTTGGAGACCCAGAAAGAAATTAAGTTCACCCATTGAACTCATTTCAAATTGATCTTGCATCAGGGTCTCAAACTCCTTACACAACTTAGGATTGGTAGATCCAAAGATAATATCATCCACATAAATCTGAACAAGCAACTTATCTTTTCCAACTTTCCTTATGAAGAGAGTTTTATCAATGGCTCCTCTCCTGTATCCATGGCCAAGCAGGTAATTTGACAGAGTCTCATACCAAGTTCTTGGTGCTTGCTTGAGACCATAGAGAGCCTTGATCAGTTTACACACCTTGTTAGGATGGTGTGGGTCTTCAAACCCTGGTGGTTGACAGACATAAACTTCTTCCTTCAGTTTCCCATAAAGGAAAGCACTCTTGACATCCATTTGGTAAACAGTGAAGTTCTTGTAAGCTGCATAGGCAAGGAAGATTCTGATTGCCTCTAATCTTGCAACTGGAGCAAAAACCTCATCATAGTCTATCCCTTCTTCTTGAGAATATCCCTGAACAACAAGCCTAGCTTTGTTCTTGACAACAATTCCTCTTTCATCCTTCTTGTTTCTAAAAACCCATTTTGTTCCAATAGGTTGAGCATGTACAGGTAAATCAACCAGTTCCCAAACCTGTTGTTTGTTGATTTGGAACAATTCCTCTTGCATAGCTTCAATCCAATGATTGTCTTTAAGTGCTTGCTCCACTTGTTTTGGTTCTTCTTGAGACAGGAAGCATGCAAATAAACAGATGTTTGCATCAGCCGATTTGCTTCTTGTAAGAACAGGAGCATTTACTTCACCAATCACATTCTCAATGGGATGAGTTTTGCTGACATTGGTATTCTGAAAACTTGGAAATTCGTGACTTTGAACTTGCCTAGTTGGTGGAATAATTGGGGGCAATAAGACACTAAGCACAATTCCTGGCAATCTTTGTGAAGGGGGTAAATTTGATGTAGTTGCAGCAGAGACATGTTGATCACTTGAGTTGTTAGTAGAGTTGATGGTATCTCCAAGAGATGAGTCATTGAGATTTGACTCATGAGAACCATCATGATCACCATGTAAGTTGTCATTTGGAGAATGCTGCAAGCTTCCATCATCACTGGTATCTGAGACATAACCATCCTGTTGTGACTGAGAGTCACTTGACTCAGTTTCAACCACATTCACTGGAGTGGGATCAGTGACTTGTTGAATTGCATCAGTTGGCATGGTTGATGGTTTGAAAGGTTGTGTGCTGACAGAGGAGTAGTAATGACCAAATTTGTAGCCATCCTTCTTTGTATTTGAATTCTCCCCCTGAGACTGCACATACTCACTAAAGGACTTATCAACAGTAAAGTTGAAAGCATTGGTTAGTGAATCAATATCAAATAACCATGAGGGTTCAGAACTAAACTTATTTGTTGATTTTTCATTGAAAAACACATTAATTGACTCTTCAATAATTTTAGTTCTGAGATTGTATACTCTGTATGCCTTGGCAATACCTGAGTAACCAACCATGAAGCCATTATCTGCCTTTTCAGCAAACTTAGCTAAATTCTCACTGGTTATTAATATTGTAACAGGACAACCAAAAACTTTGAGAAAGTGTATACTTGGTTTTCTTTTTCTCCAAAGTTCATATGGTGTCTTGTTTTTACCTTTGACCACAAGCAGCCTGTTCTGAACATAGCAGGCAGTGTTCACTGCTTCAGCCCAGAAAGTTACAGGGAGCTTAGACTCAGCCAGCATTGATCTAGCAACTTCAATCAGTGTTCTATTTCTCCTCTCAGCTACTCCATTTTGCTGAGGAGTTCTAGCAACACTAAACTGCCTAGATATCCCCTTTTCTTCACAAAAAGAATTTAAAACATGATTTTTAAATTCTGTTCCATTGTCACTTCTAATTGTTTTGACTTTGAAATTTGACTGATTTTCAAGTTGAGTGATTAAGGATTTTAAAATCTCAGGTGTTTAATCCTTAGTTCTTAGGAAGAAAACCCATGTGTATCTTGAAAAGTCATCAGTAATTACAAAACAATATGATTTCTTTCCCAAACTCATTACCCTTGTAGGACCAAAAAGATCCATATGCAACAATTCTAAGGGTTGAGAAATTGAGTTTTCAGTTTTGGACTTATGAGAAGACTTGTGTTGCTTGCCCTTCAAACAAGCAGTACAATGCTCATTACAGTTAAAGTGTTTTTGAGGCAAACCATTGACCAAACCTAAATTAACAAGTTTGTTCATGGTTTTGTAATTAACATGTACAAGTCTTCTGTGCCAAAGGTCAGACTCATCAACAGAAGCTCTTGATATCAAACAAGTATTGCCATCAAGAGATTTGGCACTTGCCATATCAAGTAAGTACAAGCCATCCTGTCTTTTTGCTTTTATCAAAATCATTTCGTTTGGAATTTTTAGACCAGGCTTAAGTACTAGAGCTTCTTCATCATTAAACAGAACATTCATCCTTTTATCACAAATTTGTGATACACTCAGCAGATTAAAATTCAGAACATTTACAAGACTTACCTTGTCAAGAGTAAAACTTCCATTTGATACATTACCAAGTGCTGTAATGTACCCTTCATTGCTTCCAAAAGCAACAGGACCGCCATCATATCTTTTTGTATTTTCTAGAAGGTTTTTATTACCTGTCATGTGACTGGAGCACCCACTATCTACAACCCAAACATTTGCTTGAGATTTATTAGGTGACCCCTACACAGGTAAAGAACATGATCAGTTGGAGTATGGGACCCAAGCCTTTGTGGTCTTGGGTCTTCCCATGGCATCATTATAAGAGTAGTTTCCTAACACAAGTTGTTCTGCAGGAAAATCATCATACTCAGAAAAATCACCATTTTTCTCATTTAAGTTTCTGTTATAACTCTGCCATTTGGGAAAACCATGTTTCTTAATAAAAGCCTTCTTTTCCCTAAACTTTCTGTTGCTTCTTTGTCTTGCAGTTTCAAGTTTTGGTTGTGCAGCAACTTTGAAAGTTTCAGTATGAGGATGCTGAGTTCCGTAGGAACTCACTTGTGCAGGATAATCATGCACTTCATACTGTTCAAAAACTTGTTTTCTTTCACGAGGAGCAGATTTTGCTCGTGAATTTCCTTTGTAAGATGGGTGAATTTGATTAATGAACTCAGTGGATTGAAATTCAGGTCTTTGTTTTGAAGGATTAGAAGACCTGATGTTGTTAAAATGTTCCGAGGGAACTGTATTTCTTCCGGAGGAATTTTCTCATTGGAAGATATGAAGTTCCTGCGGAATGTTGTTCCTTAGAAAAATTGTTTCTTTTAACATATGAAAAGCTGTTGTTCTTCTCATTTCCAATCCAGACCTTTTGAGTTTTTCCAGAAATCTTTTGATCAACATGTGATCTTTTTGGTGACATGTTCCTGCTATCCTTTAAATTCTTTGAATTTAACAGATTTTGGTTTCTCCTTGGAGAAGTTTTAGCATTGTTAATTATCTGTTTGAAAGGATTGTAGGAACAATTTACAGCAACATGTTCTAATTCACCACAAATTATGCATTCTTTCACAAAGGTGTGAGACTTTTGTTTTGATGACTCTGAACTGATTTGATTTCCAAAAGTTTTTGATTTGCCATTCCTTTGAGTAGTAGACTTTGACAGTTTGAAATCATCATTTTCCAAACTCACATTCTTAGGGTTTTTAAGAAATGGTTTTGAAATCTTTGATTTATCAACTTCAGCAGAAGTGCTGGTTGATTCAGTTTTGATGTCAGAAAAGCCAATAAAACTTTCAGTTCTCATGTCATCACTCTCTTTCAGACTTTCAGCTTCTTTGGAAAGGTCCTCAGTTACTGAACCAATTTCCAATGGGTCAGGGGACAAGGGAACACTTGTTTCTTTAATAGTTAGGGTTTCAAGACAAGTGTATGAATCAGGGTTTTCAACAATTTTAAAAGATACCCTTCCCTTCCCATGTGTGTGCTCATGCCATAACTTTTCTGCTTTTTCACTTGCAATTTGAAATTTATCAGCATTGCACAAGGCTTCCCTTAGCTGATCTTTTAGGGTTTGAATGTCAAGCACATATTCCACATTTTGCTTCTTTGAAATATTTAGTTGCTCAACCACATCATCCATTTGAGTTATAAAATTAGTTTGTTGATGTTTCAAAATCCCTATTGTTTGTCTGAGTTCATCAGTTTTGGTTGAGTAAGCAATATCAGCCCTTTTTGAGTACTCTTTCAACTCATTTAGATTTTTAAGTTCATCTACAAGTGCCTGATTATGCTTTTTGTAACTCTCAACCACTTCAATACACTTAGGTGTACATAACACATTCTCAGATTCAGTGCTGGAGTTAAAGTTTACCTCTGCAGAAGCAGGTGAAGAACCACTTGCCATCAAGGCATGGTTAGTTGGAGCAAACTCATGCATCACATCTTCCCAGTCAACAAACCCTGTTTGGTTTGCTACAGCAGCAGTTGCTTGGCTTTGGGTGTTGTAAGAGGGCTTTGGTGGAGTAGGACCAGAGGAAGAGCTTGGTTTGGTATATTCTTGTTTCTTCTCAGCACTGTAACCATTTTCTCTTCTTGGTTGAGAACACTCCCTGGCAAAATGTCCCAACTGATGACAGTTGTAACACTTGACCTTTGATTTGTCAAGACCAATAGGAGCATTCTTGGCTCCATTGTATTTTCTCCCTGTTCTCTTGTAGAACCTTTGAGCCCTAAGTGACACCATGGCTAGTTGGGTAGTGATGTCAATCTCCTCTAGATCATCTGCACTGATGCACTCTAGATCTGATCTGATGAAACCTGAATAAGAACTGTTAGCAACATTAGCAAAGTTTTGGTAGTATGATACTTCATGTCCTTTAGGAGACTCAGGAAAGGATACATATGGTTCAGGTTCAGAATAGTTCTCTGAGTGAGCAGTGATGAGGGCCAAAGTGCCTTTGGAAGATGATGTCTGGTTCGATGATACACCAGACTTCTCATTCATTTCCATCTCATGTGCACTCAGCATTCCATAGAGATCTCCTAATTTCAAGGTTTTAAGGTCTTTGTTGTACTTAATACTGACTGTATAGACAGTCCAAACTTCAGGTAATGATCTTAAAAATTTTCTGATTATATCAGCATTGTCAATTTTTACATCTGCACCCTGTAGTTCATCTATAAGTCGGACATATCTCAAGTACTGTTCAGACATTGATTCACCTCTTTTATGACAGAAATTTTCATATCTTTGTTTTAAAATGTCTTTCTTGTTCTCTTTTACCTCATCTGTTCCCTCATACATTTCAATAAGTGCTTTCCAAAGATCATGTGCAGTTTTGCATCTCTTAAAGCCTATTAGTATGGAATTAGGAGGAGCTGCCTGGAGTGCCCACAAAGCTTTGTAGTCACATTCACATGCCTTATGATCATCATCAGAATAATTCTCATACGCTTTGACAAGGTCAACAACAGGTTGAGTAGCAGATGGGGTGGTAATGACTTTTGATCCATTGACAATGGAACCCCACATTTTGTGATCGGTATTTTTGCAAAAAATTTCCATTCTGAGTTTCCATGTGTCAAAATCATCAGGAGTGAAGGTTGGAGGTTTGTTAGTGCTGCCATTCCTTAGTTCACTCATTTTCAGAGATCAAGAATCAAAACAGTCTTATCCAAATCAAACAGTAACCCTTTTAGCAAGAAAAGTTTTCAAAAATACAATTTTAAAACTTATGAACTCAAGAGCCAAAGCTCTGATACCACTTGTAGGATCGTGGTTAGAGACAACTAACCAAACAAGTTACTAAAAGTATCAAACAAGAAAGGCGGAATCAGACTTGTTTGTGTTAATGTTTGAAACGGTTTGATCGAAACTGTAACAGGTAAACATGAAGTAAAGTAGATGAACACAAGATGTCAATTCCAAGCACTACTATATTTATACTTCACAGTGTTTACAGTGAGTTACAACTGATGAACAAGAGAGGTGTTCGATGATTTGAACAAAGGAAATACAACTAATATATATAGTGCAAGGAGGAAATAAAAGATCTACTTTTATTTCCTTTTAGCTCTAAGGCTAAATAAACAAATAATATCTACTCCAGAGTTGTTGTAGTACAAGCATGCTTCTGTGAACAGTTGAGCAGACCTATCGGTGAACAGTGCACAGCATGGTGTAAAGTAAAACTGCTTTCTGACAGCTTTATGCATTGGAACTTGCAACAGAGGATAAGTCAAAGTTCCGGAGTAACACTAGGAGAAGTTCCGGAGGAACTACTCAGTGTGAAGGAAGTTCCGGACTAACTTCCTTCGGAACTCTGACTTAGAGAATTTCTGCCAAGCAGAACATTCCCAACAAATGTACAAGCTGTTTAATGACTTTAACATATCTAGGCATAACACATTCAATAAACAGCTTAAAAGTTTTAAAACATCGTAATAGTACACATGTGCAATAAAATCAAAAGTACAAATTGTTTTATGTAATCTTCATCAAATAACACATCGAGATAACTTTAAAGCATATGGAACACAATCTTCACGTATAGCATACATATCACTCAACCAAGCTTGCTTAGTCAAACCATTATTATCCATAATCGCTTCCCATTTTTTCTTCATAAATCGACGTGTCAATTACTAAATTCCAAAAATAACATGTGTATAGACTTATGAAGGTGTGTATTTTCTAATGTCACCTGCAATACGATGATAAACATAGAAACTGTTAATAATAATCTCTAACGATAGATAGCTACATGGCAGTTAAAAATGGAATAAATAATGCAACAGTTATAATGTTTTTAAAAAAAAAATACACACACAAGATAACATTAACGCACATGTGCAATATTATTATAATCTATGACATGATACCATTATTTGATATTATTACACATGTGCAATATTATTATAATTAATGACAGATTACACTGCATGAAATAATATCATTATTTGAAATTATTGCACATGTGCAATATTATTATAATCCATGACATGATTATACTGCATGACATAATACCATTATTTGAGATTATTGCACATGTGCAATATTATTATAATCTATGACATGATTATACTACACATGTGCAATATTATTATAATCCATTACACGATACTATTATTTGAGATTATTACACATGTACAATATTATTGCACACGTGTAGTATATATGAAATTCAATGTGTTAACGAAGTTAAACACATGTAGGCATATTACACATATAAAACACTTATATAAAATAGTTTAAAAGTTTGAAAAACACACGTGCGAACATTATTGCACATGTGTAGCAAACCTACTAACATTATTGCACATGTGCAACATCACCGTTGTTATGTGTAGAATTGTCGTTTGGATACGTCTTTTGTTAGTTAAACACCTAATACAACAACAAAAACATCAAAATTGGTACAAAAACAAAAAAAAAGTACTTAATTTTCCTATAGGCATTTCATCAAACACCTTGCGTGCACTATTAAGAGTCTTAAAAAAAACCTGATTATAGTCAAATTGACGAACTAGAAGTCTTCAAAAAACACTTGAATTGTTGTTTATATAGTCGGATAGTGAAGATGAAACTGGAATAATCTCGGATTGATTGATTAAAATGTGTTTAAGAAACTAAAAAGAACGAATTTTCTAGAATGCCATGGAGTAGAGATAAAGAGTAGAGAAAAAGGATTAGGAAACAAAATCTCGTACCTTTTGAAGGTTCTTCTGACTCTGACTCTGTCTGAGATAAACGCAGAGGAAGTTCGTCGGAGATAAAGTCCGCCGGAGATGAAGTGATGTCGCATGGGGAGGTCACAAGGGATGTAAGGTCGCGGTGGGAGGAAGAGAAGTGAGGAACGACGTACAGGTATATATTATTGAGTTTAGGTTTAAAAAAAAATGGTCTGACAATTATACCCCTCATTTAAGTTTGTTTTTATGTTTTCACAATAACAACTTGTTTTTATAGGATCCTTACCCTATATATATATATATATATATATATATATATATATATATATATAGGGTTAGGTTCAAATGAGAACTATTTATTTTGAGAACTTTTGAGAACTAAATCTCAACCACACATTTCAGGGGGGAACCACTACAATTCATGGGAGGGGGGATACATGTAAATAAACTTGTGGCTCAAATTAGTTCTTTTTAGTTCTCAAACCCAATTGGTTCTCAAATGATCCTCTCCCTATATATATATATATATATATATATATATATATATATATATATATATAAACTAACCCTCCAATTGCCAATTTCCAGATAAAGAGCAGGAATACTTGTGTTAATAAATTGAATCAAATACGAACGATATGGAGAAATTAGCCGAACTCTTTATTGATGAATCTCTAGAACTATTACAATTGTGATAACGAAAGAGAATTAAACAGAAATGAACAAAGAATGGAAGCTCTCTTTGAGATATCTTGAATCCCCCATTAATACAGCTGATGACATCAACTCGTCGACCCAACGGAATGAAAACAAAATATTTTCACTATAACCCCTCTGAGTTTGACTACATGAACACTTTACACCCTACAACTTGTGAAAATTATGTAACGGCTATTTCTCCTAAGACCC
Organism: Deinandra increscens subsp. villosa; assembly: GCA_039602395.1. Taxonomy (NCBI): domain Eukaryota; kingdom Viridiplantae; phylum Streptophyta; class Magnoliopsida; order Asterales; family Asteraceae; genus Deinandra; species Deinandra increscens. The sequence goes on along the minus strand of JBCNJP010003059.1, from coordinate 78,350 downwards.
GGTTTCGAACCTTGTGCCCAACAAATTCTCACAATACTTTTACAATCTCCACCTTGAGAATTGCAGCACCAAGATTATACCTTTCAATCAAATTAAAACACCAAGAACATTAACTATGAGCAACAGAGGTTCAATGAACTTGAATACTCTATAGTGTTCATAGGAATTTCAATTTAACCAAAGCATAATCTAAATGTTAAACACAGAACTTTAACCAACACCTATACCATCCAAACACCTCTTGAGACTTGTTCCAGGAACTGACTTAGTTAACACATCAGCCAAGTTTTTAGTTGTATTAATGTCCTCAACCTGTATTTCTGCTGAGCTTATTACCTCTCTAATAAAGTGTAACTTGACATTATGTGCTTGGTTCTTTCATGGTACATATGATTTTTAGCCAACTGTAAAGCTCCCTGGTTGTCACATTTTACAACTGCTTCACAACCTTTCAAACCCAATTCCTGTACAAACCTTTTTAACCACAGTGACTCCTTTATAGCCTCAGTCAGAGCTATATATTCTGATTCAGTTGAGGATAAAGCAACAACCTTTTGTAGTGTAGACTTCCAACTGATTGTGCTACCCATTAACTAAAAAATATAACCTGTCACTAACCTTCCTTTATCCAGATCCTTTGCAAAATCAGAATCCACATAACCTTGAATTTCACAGTCTTGGATCTTATTTCTTCCAAACACCAGTCCTGAGCTAGCAGTACCTTTTAAATACCTTAAAATCCATTTAACTAATGCCCAATGTGACTTCCCAGGATTAGCTAAATACCTGCTCACCATCCCAACTGCATAGGCTATATCTGGCCTTGTACAAACCATTATGTACATCAAGCTACCAACTGCATTTGAATAAGGAATATTGACCATTTTACCATTTCACTGTCAGTTTGAGGACAGTCTTTGAGAGACAACTTGAAATGCTGATCAAATAGGAGTAACCACAGACTTTGCATCCTCCATATTATATTGCTTAAGTACCTTTTTCAAGTATCCCTGCCGTGAGAGATATAATTCTCCCTTCTGCTTGTTTCTCTTAATTTCCATCCCCAAAATCTTATTGGCATCACCCAATTCTTTCATTTCAAATGCAGTCTTTAACATGCTCTTGGTTTCTGCAATTTTCCTTTTATCTTTACATGCAATTAGCATGTCATCAACATAGAGTAACAGATATATATACTGCCCTGCATCATATTCCTTGAAGTAAACACAAGGGTCATATTCACTTCTACTAAATCCATGACTCAACATATGCTTATCAAACCTCATATACCACTGTCTAGGTGACTGTTTTAGTCCATACATTGACATTTTTAATAAGCATACTTTACTTTCTTGGCCCTTTACCTCATATCCTTTTGGTTGCCTCATGTAAACACTTTCTTCAAGACTACCATGCAAAAATGCAGTTTTAACATCCATTTGTTCCAACTCTAAGTCATATAATGCAGTAATGGCTAGTATAATTCTAATTGAAGTGTGCCTAACCACTGGAGAATAAATCGCATTGTAGTCTATCCCATACCTTTGTGTATAGCCCTTGGCAACTAACCTTGCCTTATATCTTGGGTCTTCTACTCTAGGGATTCCCTCCTTCAATTTATAAAGCCATTTGCATTCTACTAGCTTGTGTCCTTCTGGTTTATCCACTAAGACCCAAGTTTGATTCTTTCTTAGTGATTCCATCTCATCATTCATTGCTGTATTCCACTTGTGCCTATCCTCACACTCCACAGCCTCTTCAAATGACAATGGTTCACTCAAAGACTCCATTTCTGCTACACTAAACACAAAAGCAGACATATTTGAACTATAACTAGCATCAATGTCCCTGAACCTTATAGATTTCAGAAATTTTCTCTTAGTTCTATCCCTTGTTAACTGATAGTTTCTATCTACAGTGTTTTCTTGAGTGTCAACTCCCTGATCTTGGGATGATCCTCCACCTTGATCAACAATTTCTACAGGTTGAGTGTCACTTGTTTCCTGGTCTTTCTTCCTAGGCTCCACCTCAATGCTAACACCTTTCTGACCTTTATTAGCCTCTAAGTTCAGTAGATCTTTATACATTACATTTTCTTGAAATGTAATATCTCTACTTACTATCACCTTTGGATTCACATCATATAATCTCCATACCCTATAACCTTTTACACCATCTGGATAGCCAACTAGGATACCTTTTTGAGCTCTAGGCTCAAGTTTCCCTTGATTTATATGAGTGTAGACCACTGACCCAAATGTTCTTAAATCATCATATCTGGGTACTTCACATGTCCACATTTCCAAAGGTGATTTCATACCTATTGCTGATGAAGGACTCACATTAATCAAATAAGCAGAAGTTGCCACTGCTTCACCCCAAAAACTTTTAGGTAAACCTGAGCTAATCAATAGACATCTAACCTTATTTAGAATAGTTCTATTCATTCTCTCAGCTAACCCATTCTGTTGGGGTGTTCCTGGTATTGTCAAATGCCTACTAATACCATGCTTCTTACACAATTGATCAAATTCTTTGTTGCAAAACTCCAACCCATTGTCTGACCTTATCTTCATAATCTTGTTTCCTGTTTGATTCTCAACCAACATCTTCCATTCTCTAAACTTATCAAATACATCAGATTTATTCTTAATCATCACCACCCACACCCTTCTTGAATAGTCATCAACCATTGATAAGAAGTATTTAGCCCCTCCTAATGATTTTATTCTTGCAGGCCCCCATAAATCAGTATGTATATAGTCTAGAATTCTTTTGGACTTATGAATTCCCTTTCCAAACTTAACCTTGTGAGTTTTCCCATATATACAGTTTTCACAAAACTCAAGATTTGTATGACTCAATCCTTTTAGGCTGACCCTTTTACTTATTTCATTTAAGCCTTGTTGACTTATGTGTCCCAACCTATTATGCCACAGCATAACATAATTTGTATTCTGATCATTAGCAAGATTCATTTCATTCTTGTTAACTTTTACATTCCCATAAAAAATATAGATGTTATTTTTCATTCTAGTACCAGATAACATCACTATTGACCAACTAACTATCCTGGCCTTCCCATGTTTTAAACTTACATGATAACCAAGATTTTCTAAAGTACCCAATGATACTAAATTTCTTGTTAGTTGAGGAATGTACCTTACATTTGTTAACTTGAATTCTTGGCCACTAGCAGACTCCAAAAACACAGTACCCATGCCCTTAATTCTTCATTCCTTGTCATCACCAAGATGTACCTCTCCTAAATCTTGCATCTCCAATTGAGTGAACAATTCTTTATTGGGACACATGTGATAAGAACATCCTGAATCCAGTATCCATTCTCCCTTTATAAGATCATCTGTGATCACAAGAACATCAGAACTTTCATACCCATCCTGTGATCCTTCAGTAGAACTTTGATGCCCATAATTCCCTTTATACCCCTGGCCTTGTTCTTGTTTATTTTTCCTTCTTTTTGGACAGTCTCTCTTCAAATGCTTTTCAGAACCACAAACAAAGCATTTTCTCTTAAATCTTGAACCAGATTTAGATCTATGATTACCTTTCCCTTTTGTGCTTCTTTGTTCACTCCTTCCTCTAATCACAAGACCATTTCCTGTATCATCTCCTTCTTCAGTCTTCTTCTTAAGTTCCCTTGATTTCAAAGAAGCAAGAACCTAATCCATTGATAAAGACTCCCTTCCATACATGAGTGTATCAACGAAATTCTCATATGTGGAAGGCAATGCAGACAAGAACAGTATAGCTTGATCCTCATCATCTATTTTTATCTAAATATTCTCAAGATCCAGTATAATGTTGTTAAACTCATCAGTTACATCACTGATGGTTTTTCCTGAGGTCACTTGAAAGGTATATAACCTTTTTTTTCAAATACAACCGATTGGACAATGATTTTGTCATATAGAGGCTTTCCAATTTAGCCCATACAACAGCAGCAGATGCCTCTTTTAAGACTTCTCTCAGCACTCAATCTCCAAGGCTCAAGATTATGGAACTATGAGCCTTATCAAGAACTTCCTGCCAATCACCCTCACTCCAGTCCGCCGGTTTATGATTTTCCCCTTTCAAAGCTTCTACAGTGCCCTGATACAGCAGGAATGCCCTCATCTTCATTCGCCATAACCTGAAATCGTTTTGGCCGTCGAATTTGTCGATACTGAACTTCGTAGACATGAGATCACCTGCCTCAATCAATGACGTCCCTATCTTGCCTCTAATTTCTCCGAATTCGAGCCGAATCTGCCTCTGATACCAATTGTTAATAAATTGAATCAAATACGAACGATATGGAGAAATTAGCCGAACTCTTTATTGATGAATCTCTAGAACTATTACAATTGTGATAACGAAAGAGAATTAAACAGAATTGAACAAAGAATGGAAGCTCTTAGTTTGACTACATGAACACTTTACACCCTACAACTTGTAAAACTTATGTAACGGCTATTTCTCCTAAGACCCGGTTTCGAACCTTGTGCCCAACAAGTTCTCAAAATACTTTTACAAGTGGAAACCTTCAACTTATGATGATGATGATGATTAGGTTGAGGTTGCTGTTGTCGGTTAATATTGTTAATGGGCGGTGGCATCTGTTGAGGCGTGTTTTGCTGATACAGTCCTTGAGGTTGAAGTTGGTTGATATCACATGTTGACAAGCTTAAACGCAATCCAATTGGACTCCCCTGATCCAGCAGTTAGTTGAAACCAAATCAAACATGCAATATATATTACTTGACAAACAATTTCAAAAAAAAAAAGCCTTAATTTGTTTCAACATGATCAACAGTAGTAGTGTATAACAGAACACAACTCTTTTGAGTACTATAAATACTAATTAAGGGTCTAACTCATTATTAATAATAATAATAATAATAATAATAATAATAATAATAATAATAATAATAATAATAATAAAACTAGCAAGGCATTAATAAGTTTTGATGATAGTGGGTTTATCTATACACCCTTCGGCCTAGTGACGAAGCTTGAAGGAAAACCCCGAGGGGACGGGACTAATTTTTTTTACCGAGGTGGAGATACTAAATATATATAAACTTTTTTTATATAAAATCATGAATATCAGTACTTCTGACCGAAAAACCGCGGGGGGCGGTCGCCCCCTCCGGTCCCTTTAATGCTTCGCCCATGCTACGGCCAATCGTTCAACTGTAAGTGTGATCAAATATACACAATGAATGAATGTTGAGAACATATTATATATATAAGGCTATCCGTTATGGGGCGCCATCTCCCAAAAAATCACAATATGGCGCCCCTATAACGCCCTCCACCACTATGCAGGGGCTCCATGTTAGCATTTCCCCCCTTTGGCGTTTTATACGTAGCGTCTCCCACCTTCCTTTGATTGGTTGTTTTTTCTTTTCTTTTTTTATTGGAGATATTTATTAAGTGGGTTTTTTTTAAGTAATAATTAGGCAATGATTGCTAGGGGGTTATAAAAATATTACCACTACACAACTTTAGTTATGGAGCCCCTCTTGATGAGGTGGACGCCACATGGCGCATAACGCCCACAAGGGGCTCTATCCACTACGGATAGCCTAACAATAAAATTTGGTAGATGAATAGTTAGGTTTTTAGGTTTTCAACATTGCCCACAAAAGCTTAACACTTTGACATTTTCAACCCTTAAATTTTACACTTTGTTTTTTTTTTTAATGGAATAGTAAACTTTAGGTTTTATAGTTTAGCCACATGTGTTTCATACTTTTACGTTTTCTACAAAGTTTTTTCTTTTAGGTTTTGTGGTCTTCTACTTTGGCCACGTAAGTTAAAGTTTTTAACTTTGAACATGACTTTTTTATAGTTTCCACTTTGGCCATGAAACTTTTATAGTTTTAAGTTTTCCACTTTTGTTTGTTTTTTTTTAAGTTAGAGTTTTCGACTTTAACCACGACTACTTTATAGTTTTATTAGACTTTTACGTTTATATCCCTTAACTTTTCTAACTTCGCTTTTAGTATACTTTTATAGTTTTATAATTTCACCACGAAACTTTTAGAATTTTACGTTTTATACTCCTTAACTTTTCTACTTTATTTTATTATTATACTTTTAGAGTTTTTGACTTTAGCCCCAACTTCTTTATAGTTTTATACTTTAATCATACTAAAACTTTTTTGACTTAAACTGACAGGTAGATGGATGGCGCCTGTTGCAAAGCAAGGACGGGTCACCAACTTGTATAATATATGTAGAACCTGTGGGTTGAAGATATTAGAGGAGGAGGATCCTGATTCACCATCGATATTAATACCGTTGAAGTTGAACTCACGAAAAACATCATTCCTTTTTAGTATTTTATCTTCATAATTATAGCATGATATTGATGATGATGATTCTGATCGTTTTCTTTTTCCATCCATCGTAGATACTGCTGCTGCTGCTGCAGATGATATATACTAAATTATATCTGGAATTATCTGATCGATGAAACACAAACTAATGAATGAATATCTTGATTGATGTATGTCTATTTATACTAATTATTTATTTGTTAAAATCTATCTTAAATATCTAATTAGTTACTTATAGTTCGATATATTATAACAACTTCTAACCTAGTTATAATTAATCATGTTATTATCTAAATAGATTATTAATGCATAATTATATATAATTAATTCTTTTTACGATATATATAGTTTGTCGTAAAATAATTATATATATTACAACACAAATTGGAAATGAATAGTTAGTTTTTGGCTTCTTATAACTTGGTCACGTAAGTTTGACGCTTTAACATTTTATACCCTTAAATTTAGTAAACTTTAAGTTTTTATAGTTTATCCACATATGTTTCATACTTTTACGTTTTCTACCCTATAACTTTAAAAAAAAATGTTTTAAGTTTTGTGATTTTCTACTTTGGTCACGAAACTTTTAACTTTTTCTACTTTCGTTTTTAGTATACTTTAATAGTTTTATACTTTCACCACGAGATTTTTTAACTTTATGTTTTATGCCCCTTAACTTTTTAACTTTCATTTTTTATTAGACTATTTTTATTTTTAGTATACTTTTAGAGTTTTTGACTTTGGCGACGACTTTTATACTTCGAAGACACAACTTTAAAATTTTAACGTTTTGTTCCCCTAATATTTCCTACTTTCATTTTTTCATTTTTTTAGTATACTTTTTTTTATAGTTTTTTATTTCGATGACACGATTTTAGACTTTGACGTTTTATTCCCCTAAAATTTTCTACTTTCGTTTTTTAGTATACGTACTTTTATAGTTTTATATTTTCATTACGAAAACTTTAGACTTTTATGTTTTATACTCCTTAACTTTCCTACTTCCGTTTTTAGTATACTTTTAGATTTTTCGACTTTGGACAATACTTTTATACTTTTGTCACATTAAAACGTTTTTTACTTAAACTGACGAATAAATTGGTTGCCTGCCGCGAAGCGTGAACGGATCACAAGATCAAATAAAACTGAACGACACTGTCAATGCAGGCCCGCCGCAACGCGCGGACGGGTCTGCAACTTGTTGTCCTTAATTTTAATTGAAGCGTGTTATATTTATACATTAAACTAAGTATTTATACTAATTATTTATGTTAGTTGATACCAGAAAAATACAATCAACTAACTATTATTAGTGTTCACATGGAACTAATATTAGTGTAGTGTTTACCGGAGGTCGACACCACATGTTGCCGAATTTGGTCGGGTGTTCCGTGTTTGCATTATAGGTGGTAAACCTGACCTGATCTTGCCTACTCAGTTAAAGTTAGATACGGGCGTTAAAAAATATGCGAAACAAACATAAAAAAAACTTAAAATTTCAAACTCAAATTGTTCGAAATTCCAAACTCATATTATTTGACTTGGTTACCATTCGTCAAAAGTGCCTACTCTGTGTTGTTGTTTATAAGCTAGTTACCATTCGTTAATAAGCTAATTAATGGGGTTTAATAAAGTTCAGGGGCTATCGGGTCATTGTCTTAATGATCAGGGGTGAAAGTTCTAATTTCTAGATAAAGTTTGTTAATAGACGTTGCTTCATTAATAAGAGCTTAACAACTCAGTTAGTTGGTTGATTGTAATTCATATGTTTCCTAATTTTGTTCTGTAAACAATTTCATCAATACAATTTAATTCATTCGATTCTTCATCATTCTTGTTTTTTCATCATTTCGATTTCAATTTCTGGTGTTCCTAACTTCAACAATTAGTATCAGAGCCATGTTAAGGCTCAATACAAAGATTGATGGTGCAATTTGAAAGTTCGATTGGGGAGAAAGGTTTCAGTTGCAAAATTCAAACTGGAAAAGTTCGATGAGAAGAATGATTTTGAATTGTGGCATGTAACTTACTCATTCACCAGGGATTAGATGATGCACTTACCGGAGAAGCGAGCATGCCGGAGGGGCTGACCGGCAAGGTAAAGAAGGAGATCTTAAATAAGGCACATGGCGTAGTAGTTTTGAGTTCAGGAGATCGCGTGTTGCGTGAGGTATCCAAAGAATCTACCTTTGCTAGTATTTGGTTGATATAAAGGACTCTCTATGACTATCACTCGCCAACCGATTGTATTTGAAGAGAAGGCCATACACATACCAGATGGCTACTAGTAATACTTTAGAAGAGCACGCTAACGAGTTCAATAAATTAATAATTGACTTAGAAAACATTGATGTGAAACCGTATGATGAAGATTGAGCTATATTGTTCTTAACTTCATTACCACAGTCCTTTGAGCATTTCATAGATACATTAATGTATGGATGAGACACACTCTTTAAGGAGGAAGTCTTCAAAACTCTTAATTTAAAAGAACTTAACAGGAGAACTGATGTGAAAGAAGATGTGGGAGATGGTCTGTTTGTGAGAGGAAGAACTGATCAAAGGTTTTTCAAGCCAAAGGGGATTTTTAGATAAAATTCAAAATAAAAAAGAAAGTGTTTTCTGTGTGGTTCTAAGAAACACTTGAAGAAGGATTGTCCAGATAAGAAGAAACGCAAGTATGATGGTTCAAATTCAATAGCACAAGTGAATGCATCACCTGATGATTCTTGTGATGGGTATGACAACTCTTATTTGTTATTTTTATCCAGGGGTTGTGACATGGATCAATGGATACTAGATTCAGGTTGTTCATACCATATGACCCCAAAGAAAGAGTCTTTTGTAGAATTAGTCATAGAAGATATGTGCAGTGTGAACCTTGGTGATAGTAGAGCCTGCAAGATTGAAGGTCGGGGGTGTGGGGTTTTAAAACTTTCCAATGGTACTAATTTGGAATTGTCAAGTGTCAGGTACATTCCTGAGTTAACAAGAAACCTAGTGTCTTTGGGTACTTTTGAAAGGGAAGGGTGTTAGCCTCAAAGGAAGGTCAAAGTAGTGAAAGGGTCAAGATTCTTTATGATTGGAACTAGGTGTGAAAATAAAAATTATTAATTTGCTTGATGGTGGTTAGAGTTTGGAAGCTATAATGTGACAAGTAAAGAAATGATGATTGATTAAGTGTTGTGGCATATGAGGCTTGGGCACATTAGTGATCAAGGGCTGATAGAACTTAAAAGGCAACAAGTACTTAGGAGTTACAAGTGTAGTGAACCTGGTTTTTGGGAGTACTGCATTTTGGGAAAGTCTCATAGAGTAAGATTTAAAAGTGTGTGAGCGGTGGATCGTCTACACGGTCGTATCGAAATCAATGTTTAAACGAGTAAACACGAGAGTAAATACAAAGAAACTTGTATTAGACCACAGAGAAACACCATAGAGTACACATACAAGATCTGACCAAGAAGTCCTAATTACTATACAAGACGTGCTATTTATAGATGAACATCAAAGAGCAAAACCTGATCAGCCGAACTTCAGTTCGGACCAGGTTCGTGTAATGTCCGAACTGGAGTTCGCCTATAGTTCGGACACAGCAATCTTGTAACATTTGTCTTGTATTTGATACTTCACATGACGAACAGTAACCATGTATCAACAAACTCCCCGTCGACATGTGCAGTATCAGCTTCCTCATAAACTTGTATCATCAATCAAACTCTTCCTCGACTTGACGATGATACTGAATACTTGACATTGCAGCTTGTGTAAACTCTTTATCAACAATCTTCAGAAGACATGAAGTTGTGATGTTCTCTATCCACTTAGAAACCTGCCAACATAAATCATCTTGGCACAAAACGTCTCTTCGAGACTCCAAGATATTATGATTTTGAAATTTTATTTCGTATTCCGTGTTGATCAATCGAAAAGAAATAAGAAATAAAATCTTTTTGATTTTTCAAAATTTTATATCATAACACAACTAAAATCTTTTTGGTATTTTCTGATTTAGAAAAGTAAATGCAATACAAAATCAGACACTATTTTTGTCTTTTGTGAGAACGATCACAACTTGGGATCATATTAGACATAACATGCTGAACTACACTTCAATTTCGATTATTATAGCACATAAGCCATGTCGACTGCAGATATAATTTGTCCAACTTTAAACTCAGGCATGATCATACTCATAACATCTGGATATGTTAAGGTATTGATTAGATTTGCATTGACCAGTGTACCCCACACTATTAGACATACTCAGATATGCTTTGCTTATCACATTTTGTGATTTTACTTGTGCTTTAACACATAGTAAATGTATTCATGATATAGTCAACTGTGTTCCATGTAAAAAAAAATAAGAACGTTAAATCGTCTACCTTAAGGTCGATCTTTCGATACGCAGATAAGGCCTCGGATTTAACAAAATAAGAAAAATAAAACAAGAGTTGAAATTGTATAACTCAACAAAAATCAAGTCGGTACTCCCGTACACGTAGAGAAAGTCCGATTAGTTATACGAAACACCAAAGAAAATAAAGCAGAACGTCAAACGAACAACAATCAGGTCAATCTTTCGATACGCAAAGAAAGTCCGATCGTTTAACAAAATAAAGAAAATCAAACAAGTTAAATTATTTGAAAAATGAACACATGTATACACAGTAACTTCTCAGTTTTCTTTTCACATATATTTTTCTTGATATATCGTGAGATACGCATCAAGATGTTGTCCACTAGGTCAAGCATCAGATTTAGTGTATAGTGTATATCATATTTAAATATTTTCTGATTTGTCGAGCCTACATAGCACATCGATCAAATGGTCTTATGGCCTTTTCATCAATTTTATCCATGAGTCAGACGATATCAGCCAATGTACAACCATTTCCCATTCATGTCGGATATAATTTCTCATTTTTCAATGTTTTTGTCGTTTTCAAAATTTCTCCCCCTAAAAATGACAAACACTATTTTTTAGATTTTTATTTTTACCATTTGAATAACAACACACTATTTTTTATATTTTTCAAAAACAAACTCCCCCTCAAAGTGAGACAAAGTGAAAAACAAAAAGAAATTGATCAACCAACACGAATACTAACGTTTTAGCATATTGAAAACCACATTGATTTGAAAATCCAATTTAAGTTATCACAGATATTTCACAATCAGCAGGTGTCTTCCACATAGTCATCGTTGACCTTGGAAACAACCTTTGGTTTCCAAATTTTTAAAGATTTTCATTTTTTATCAGAACCAGAATCCGAATCAATCGACGTACTCGGTTTGAACCAAGACAGCTTACGGGGTGTGATTTGACATTTGGAGACCACGGTTCATAAAAAAATTGACTTTTGTTATCCACATATTTAGCATTGTTGTGGATATATGCAGACATCGGACACTCAGCAGCAAGATGTCCATGTTGAGGACATGCATAACAAAGTCTTTCTCGAAATTTAAAAACATTTGAAAAAGTCTTTGAAGTTTGAAAACCAGAAGAATGATCAGAATCAAAGTTGTCAAAGAAATCATCATAGGAATTATACCTAGGAGATGGACTCTTTAAAGATGATGACCCTCCATAATAACAAGATTTTTCCTTCGTAGGAGGTGACTTCTTTAGAACTTTAGCTTTGGGAATCTTTTCAGCTTTCACTAGCATCTTAGCTTGAACTAGTACTTCCTTGATCTCAAAACCCAATCCTTTGTTCTTATAACCTGGGGTTTTTGAAGAACTCGAAGAAGAACTAGAAGCTTCTCTCCCCTAGGCTTCTCTAGTAAATTTAGCTTTGATGTCTTTCAGTTTGTTCTTTTCAATTAAAGAGTTTTCTTCTTCAGTTGCAGACGAAGTACTTGAGGCAACGTTATCAAAAATCTGTTCATTTTCCAAAAGAATAGACTATGAGTTAAACTTCGGAGCTTCACCCAATGGTTTCTGCTTTTTCCCAGACTTCGATTTCTTCTTCTTTGATTGGGTGGCAAACTTTGAAAAACCATGCAACAAGTGGAGCACATATAAATTCAGATAAATCCACCGGTTAAGGAACCATGTGAATATCATTCTTTTTGGATCTATCTTCACTCCGATCCTGTTTATATAAGAAATTCAACAATGTCGGCGATAAATTGCAATGCTTCACTTGCCTTTTTAACTCCAACTTTTCCAGTTATAGCTCAGAAATTTTCTGTTGAGCATCAAACACTTCTTTTTGTGACTTGATGAATTTTTCATTGAGATTATCATACTCATACGTATGCAACTTCCGGATCTAACATTCAGCAAAAAGTTTTTCGATAACATGTTCCCACTTCTTTATGTATATGTCCACATCCTTTGTTAAGACTTCATTCTTATCTCGAAGAAGAAAATTAGAATCTTGAAGTGTAGACACTTTCTCTTGAAGCTTCTCAATTGTAGTAGTAGATTCAATTACAAGAGCATTAGCTTTTTCATACTTTTTGAACTGGATAACTCTTCTCAAATAAATTTTCAAAATCTTGTGCTGCATCTATTGCTTCAGCTTTGGCTTTTTCACACTCTTCAGCCAATTTACTTTTTTCTTGCAGAACATCTTCATGAACATGAACTAAAGCATAATACTTCTTTTGAAAATCTTCCAACTCTTGCTTGAGCACCACATCTCTTCAGTTGATAATTCAGAACCTCTTTCTAAACTTGCATTCTTGTTACGTAACCTCACACATTCTAGACATTTAGATTCTTCGACCGTTGAACTATCAGGTACTTTTGACAAAACCTCTTGGACCAATGATATGCTTGAATTAGAATCAGAATCAGTGAGAACACTATCATCATCATGCCGAGCTATCAAAGCAACAATAATAGGAGCATGTTTCATTTTTGTTGCAGAATCCGCATTCCAGGCAAGTTCATATGGATGCGAAAATATATCTGTCAGTTTTTCTTCAACAGAATCAGATTCTTTTTGGTCTTTGTGCGCTTGATTTAGTGAATGAACAACCAAATGAGCATGTTGACCAAACTTTAATTTATTTTCAGTAGATGTTGGACATTCTCAAGCAAAATGACCATACACTTGATAACGGGTGTCGCAACCGCTATACAAATAATCCTAACTACCTATAGACATGGTAAGTCGGGTATCAATCCAGGGGAGTTGGTGGTTATTAGTGACTTCAGCTTTTTACTACCTAATTAATTAACTAAGTTAAATAACCTAAATCTAGATTACTGTCACTAACCTAGATTAACTTAACTAAACCTAAATTACTTTACCCTAAATGCCACTTAGCTGTTTGATTGAGTTGAATGCTTTTAATTATCACTAATTTACTAACTAACAATTGATTGAGTTCTTATATTACTAAAAAGCAATTACTTAGGATCCGGGGTAGCGAATTACTAGTTTCTCTCTTCGGAAATCTAACCTAGAAATCACATAGACATGATTGTGTTCTCGTTTAACCAACCCAAACAATTATCTATCCTGCACATACTAAGTATAGTCCTAGAGCTATGCTCAAAGAGGTAGTCCGGGAGCGGGGGGTACATACACGACAAACAATTGTAATGATTTATCAAACGAACACTAGAATCAAAGATTGTCACAGATCAATAATTCTATCTAAGCAATTAGAACCTTAGATTAAAACCAAAAAAACACTAACCGTTCACCCAAGTAATCACCGGTTGTTAGCCGAACATTGTAAACATCGAATGATTGTCCAAAACTAAGAAAAAACTCTAAAAAACGATTCTGGAACTTCTCAGACGGCCACAGCCGAAGTTAACCCTAAAAAATAAGTTTAAACATGTTTAAATAGGAGCCACGATCGAACTCACGATTTCTGCCGACATATACCCCTCGCGTGTCGCGAGGGGATTTCTCTTCTTAATCTCGCGGCACGATGCGTATCTCAACTTCCGAATTGCTTGATTCCATCTTTTATCTCCAATTGCTTTGCTTTCGTGGGCTCCACATGAATGTCAATATATTTCTCTGGCTCCATTTTTTCGTCTTCACGTGGCACATAATTGCATCACATTCGAATTGGTCAAAACCAATCCTTTTTATACCTGCATGTAAACTCACGTATTATGATATGCATCATATTTAATTTATTTATTTTTCCTTTTCATTGATCTTTTACTTTAAACATCTAATAACTCAAAACAAAACATAATTAAAAATTAACACTTTAATCGGTGTAGTTCATATTCAACTTAACATTAACAAATCAAACTCATTGACACCATAACACACCAAACACCAAAACTCGATTAAAATCATATTTTTAGCCCAACTCGGTGTATTTAGGGAGTGATTACTATATAATAAAATGGACTTTTAAGCGATTCATCACATCCCCACACTTATCTTTTTCTGTCCCGGAAAAACTGCAATGGAATCACAATCGGGAAATCAATTACAAAATCACAATTTAACCTTTAACTTATCCACCAAATCAATTCCACAAACCATAATGTAATCACATATGCTAATTGTAATTGTCAGTATTTCGGTCCGACTAAACCCAACCACCGACCTTTTGTTTCGCCCCCAAAGTGTTTATAATTACCGAATAGAGTTATCAGTCTGCCTATGTGTCCCACATTCAGAAAGTTCAAGTTCAATCTACTCCCGAATCAAAGTCAGTCAAAGTGAAGGGTATTTGAGATGATATTTATAGATTTTCCCACCCTAGTTAAACCAGATACTCATATATCCCAAGAATGGTGGATCAAATGGATGAATGAAATTGTGAGCATTTATTTGTCTACCATTGTTTTCTTCTTCTTTTTTTTTTTTTTTTTTTTTTTAATAATAATAATTGGTCCATTTTAACTATTATTACCAACGGACATCATCAGAGGCATTCTCTCACAAGGTCTTACCCCCGAGATCATACGTGAGTATTTTGCCCGCGAGATCCGGAACATCATCAGAGGCACTTACCACGGGATACTATCCTTAGTTCGTACATGAGTATTTTGTCCCTTCACTCTAAAATTATTAACCAGTTTATTACCTAATATGCTCAAAGATGGAAAGATGGGGCGCCGTTATTTCTCGGATTTGCTTTCACAAAAAGATCATAACGTGCCAGGTTATTCTAAGGACATATAAGTCTCTAATTTAAAAAGGTCTCTTTCCTCCTAATCATCAGTTTCGATCTCCCTATCACCCCTAAAGCGAGAACCCACTAGCAGACCGATTTAATTACATATTTATACAACAATAAACACAATGGGCATTTTAAGCTAATCCTAAGTCAGTTGGGCCTACCGACACATCACAGACTAGCCATGTTTTTCATTCTCTCATTTTCTACCACTTTTCCCTTTTCTTTCTCTATTTTTATTTTTGAAAACCGATTCCCAATTGTACTATCATTTTCCATGATTTGCAAGTTAATCCAAAGACATTTTTCAATATTTTATAATTTTTTTGGATTTTTTTTTTTAAAACACACACAAAAAATAAACACAACTAAAGTGTTATTCCCCTCCCCACACTTGAGTGACACATTGTCCTCAATGTGTTAAAAAGAACAACAAAAATAAATAAGAAATAAAATAAAATTAAAAGGAAATAAAAATAGAAAACGTACCGGATTCGAGCAATAAAATAAAGCAAAAATATCTGGCACCTGAGAGCGTCGCGTGTCGCGACAAACACCAACACCTCCCTCGCGTGTCGCGAAGGACGCTACTCACAGGAAATTAATTTTTTCTTTTTTTTTTACAGCCCAAGTTCCAATATATTTTTAAAAGTGACATACCTGGAACCTCGTTTTGCTCAAATTCATTACCCAAAACCGATCCGAATCCTGAAAAACACAAAAACACAAACACACAAAACAAAAAATATAAAAATAAAAATAAAACCTACCACTGGGTTGCCTCCCAGAAAGCGCTAAATTTACGGTCTTCAGCCAGACCCTCCTTCTCTGCTCACAGTGGCTTCAGTCCACATTTACCGACCACGTTACCAATAAATGCTCGGTATTTGACCCGTTTCTTCATCTTTATCAACCCACATTTTCCAAGCACATTACCGATGAAGGCTCGGTAGTTCACACGCCTCTTAAATTTTCTTTTTGGACTCGACAAGTGAAATATATTAAATTGAAAATTAAAACCAAATTTTTCATGGATCGAACACTTACCTGCCGAGTTGCCCACATGTGCTCGATGATTGATATGTCGCATCCAATCCGGAATTTGCACACGTGGCACTTCCAACTCATCACTGCGGAGCTTCTTAAGTTGTATTAGCCCAACATCTTCCTCGACCACCTTCCTCTTTTTCATCGGTTTTTCTTCACTTACCTGCACAATAAATAAAGGAGGGGAAACAATATTACCTTGCGGGATCTCAATCTCTTGCTCATCAACCACATCTTTAACCACGATCTTGCATTCTGCTTGTTCCATGTCACTCTCAACTTCTACGGTTATCTCCTCAACAACATCAACTTCCTCATGCACCACTTCACACTCAACCTCAATCGCCTCATCATCTTCTTCCCAAACTTCTCCTTCAGGTTTCGATAAACATACATTTTCATCCGTTTCATCTTCTGGCACTTCCCAGTACTCCACTTCTGAATTGGCCAAGTCTTCCGCCAATTGCGCCACCTGCTTTGACAATGCCTCGTGCCTCGCTTCTTGGATATCAAACTTCCTCTCTAAAGCCATTTGGCCCTCGATGAGGGAATCCAGCATTTCCATCATTGCACTAAGCTGAGCACTACTTTCTTCCTCCTGATCGTGCTGTGGATCCACATAATCATACGAGTCACTCTGATATTCATCCTGATAGTAACCTTGGTCGTATCCCTGAATGTATCTATCTTGGTCATAACCCCCTTGATTGTAATTTTGTTCAGGCTGATGTTGGGGGTACTGGGGATACCCTTGGTCAAAATCCTGCTGAACCTCATATGCTGCTTGAGTGGTACTATCCCCATATCTATCCTCATATCCTGCAAACGATGTAAAGTTAGAATTATAATTATTATTAGAATAAACATCATGATTTAAATAATTATAATTCACGCATTGGGAATATCCCTGATTATATGAAGACGGTCTTTGATATTGAGAATATACACATGAGTCTTCGTACTCCTCCTCGTCTTCTGAATCCTCTGCGATTCTGATCCCGCTAGGCAATGTTGGACAAAACTTGATTCGATGATAATAACTCCCACAGTTGTAACACTTGTCTTCTTTTACCATTTCTGCAAACAATCACAAACACGAAACCAATTGCGTAGCTCTGATCTAAATGATAAAATAGATGCAATGGAATCGACGACTAGCAATCTAGACAATTTTTATGAAACCTTTTTTTTTTCTTTTTTCGAAATTAAACAAATCTAATAAAAATTAAAATTGCAGAAAAATAAAAAAAAATCTTTTTGGTTTTTTTTTTTATGACTAGACAAGCAAAACTAAAATTGCAGAAACAAATTTTTATTTTTTTAGTTTTCAGAAAAACGAACAAAACAAAAAATTAACTAAAAAAAAACTAAAATCACTAACAAGCGCACGTACTCCCCGGCAACGGCGCCAATTTGATAACGGGTGTCGCAACCGCTATACAAATAATCCTAACTACCTATAGACATGGTAAGTCGGGTATCAATCCAGGGGAGTTGGTGGTTATTAGTGACTTCAGCTTTTTACTACCTAATTAATTAACTAAGTTAAATAACCTAAATCTAGATTACTGTCACTAACCTAGATTAACTTAACTAAACCTAAATTACTTTACCCTAAATGCCACTTAGCTGTTTGATTGAGTTGAATGCTTTTAATTATCACTAATTTACTAACTAACAATTGATTGAGTTCTTATATTACTAAAAAGCAATTACTTAGGATCCGGGGTAGCGAATTACTAGTTTCTCTCTTCGGAAATCTAACCTAGAAATCACATAGACATGATTGTGTTCTCGTTTAACCAACCCAAACAATTATCTATCCTGCACATACTAAGTATAGTCCTAGAGCTATGCTCAAAGAGGTAGTCCGGGAGCGGGGGGTACATACACGACAAACAATTGTAATGATTTATCAAACGAACACTAGAATCAAAGATTGTCACAGATCAATAATTCTATCTAAGCAATTAGAACCTTAGATTAAAACCAAAAAAACACTAACCGTTCACCCAAGTAATCACCGGTTGTTAGCCGAACATTGTAAACATCGAATGATTGTCCAAAACTAAGAAAAAACTCTAAAAAACGATTCTGGAACTTCTCAGACGGCCACAGCCGAAGTTAACCCTAAAAAATAAGTTTAAACATGTTTAAATAGGAGCCACGATCGAACTCACGATTTCTGCCGACATATACCCCTCGCGTGTCGCGAGGGGATTTCTCTTCTTAATCTCGCGGCACGATGCGTATCTCAACTTCCGAATTGCTTGATTCCATCTTTTATCTCCAATTGCTTTGCTTTCGTGGGCTCCACATGAATGTCAATATATTTCTCTGGCTCCATTTTTTCGTCTTCACGTGGCACATAATTGCATCACATTCGAATTGGTCAAAACCAATCCTTTTTATACCTGCATGTAAACTCACGTATTATGATATGCATCATATTTAATTTATTTATTTTTCCTTTTCATTGATCTTTTACTTTAAACATCTAATAACTCAAAACAAAACATAATTAAAAATTAACACTTTAATCGGTGTAGTTCATATTCAACTTAACATTAACAAATCAAACTCATTGACACCATAACACACCAAACACCAAAACTCGATTAAAATCATATTTTTAGCCCAACTCGGTGTATTTAGGGAGTGATTACTATATAATAAAATGGACTTTTAAGCGATTCATCAACACTGAACACTTAAAACACTTAACCTTTGATTTGTCCAATCCGATCTTACCATCTTGATTCAATCTCTTCTTCCCAGTTCTGCTAAAAAATTTCTTCCTTCTTCGAACTAACATAGCATACTGCCAATTCAGATCCATTTTGTCACAACCCCGAATTTTCAGGTTAATTTTTTTTTTCTCTTTATTCTATTTATTTTATGCTACCGCCTTGAATCCGGATTAAAGACCAACATGAGTTATGACTCCTTACTTAGGGATAGACCTACTAATCCTACTCGTGAACACTAGCCTAGTCAACTTACGTAGGAAAACACTCGGCTCGTAAAAAAGTATACGACGGAATTAATAGACACGCAATCTTACACTACCTAGTATATAAATAAACATTCTAATACCATTTTGGATTACAACTATGTTACCACCTAATTATTTAAATCATTAATCTACACATATAATAATTTATAAATGGTGTAATATCTAATATCTAAACCATTACAAATAAAATTATAGCGACAATCTTAGCATAATATGTTTATGCTAACTTATATTGGAACATTTAAAAGAATTCAAGAAATTTACGAGTGTTTTTATACGTGATTACATAATAATCACTAGAAAAAAAAAAGAGAGAATATCTAAACCATTAATATCAACACATATACTAATTTATATTAGTTATGTTACATAACTAAAATGGTGTGTTTATTAATTAAAATATATATATAAAAGTAATAGAAGTACACCCATTTCCCCCTACCCCAAACGTACCTGACAAAAAGCTTTCCCCATATACCTTTTATTTTCTTTACTTCTTTTCATTTTTATTTCTTCCTTTCATTCTTGATGAAGATACATGAATGAATACATGAATGAACCTGGGGAACCATCAATATTTTGAACAACCAATCCTTGAACATGCATATCTTCTCAAATCCACCCATAATATTTTCATGAATCTTCCTAAGATCTTCCATCTCTCTCTCTATATCTTTCCACCCTATTTAAATCCCCATTCTTCCTCACTAAAAACCCCATCAAAAATAATCTGCCCATTATCAAATAAACTAGTCAAGGTAACGGAAGCTTGTTGGTGACTAGTAGCACGAATCTAAAGATCAGAATCCATCACCATTTTTCGACCTTGCATTCTCTCAAATCACTGGTACAACCACTCATCCTAAAAACTTCAAATAGTTACACTATAACTCATATTAATGCTTTGTTTATTTCCATCCTAACACACTCATATTAATGCTTTGTTTATTACTTTCTTCCATTCCCATGATGGTAACGCCATTACTGATAATGGAAAATAACAATGGGATTTCAGGATAAATGGGGGTCTGTACGACCGCTTTACAAAACCATTAAGATACTAAATTTCCATTTTATTTAAAATATTAAGCTAACATTTTTGTCATAGGCTAAAAAGCCAGAACCTAAACTATAAATGTCGAAAACTTAACACTTTCAATTTATTTCAAATGTCATCGAACTTCTCTGGCTTAGTAAACTTCAATTTTTATAATTATTATATTTAAAATGATAAGTGATTATTTCCAGTTACAAATTCAAGGACAAAAAAAAAAAATGTAAATATCAAAATCTAGAGTATGGCTCCTTAACCTTCTGAGCATATGACACTTTTTGGGTACTGTCTTTTTCTTTTACTTAAAATATAAGCTTTGTCTAACAAGGGTAGGGATCAAAACTGTATTTATATAAACCTTGGCATGCAGCATGATGAAGGCGAGACCTCCACCATTTGTAAACTGAGACAAATTATGCTTTTACTTTTGGGAAGGCAAATTATGGTTTTACTTCAAATATAAAGTTTTGTCACTTGTTATCATAAGTTAGAAGTCAAGGGACTAAAACGTAAATATAAATTCTTAGTTTGGGGCTGGAGGATGAGTACGTGAGGCACTGCATTTGATTAATTTTAAAATTTAACTATAATGTTTTAGATAAAACACTATATGTTAATAATAAAATTTATGTAACTTTCATGGAAGTATTATACCTGCGCCTATCACTAATTTTAATTAATTGATGATCATACTATTAGACCACGAGTTAATTAATCCACCCACACGCACGATTAGAACATACCTCATATAAGTCTAGTTATATTTAATAGTGTTATGTTATGTGAACTAGGAGGCGTTTTAGAGGGTGACCACATCTAGCCACTTCACTTCAAGACCTTGGTGAGTTTCATAACTTTAAACTCCCCCTTTTTACTTAAACTTTTGGGGCGAAATACATGCTCACGAGTCAAACTATTTTTATGGTGTATATTAATGTGTACTTTGTGCAATCATTAACTCTTTGAGCCACATACATATGTGGGTAGTACTACTTGACATTGGGACCATGGAAAATCCCACCTCTGCACGGTGCTTTCCCCTAAGATGAATTGGGGAATACTCGACCACGGCCAATTTTTGGCTACTTAGTTAACATTGGTTAACTCGTCGCTTACACCACGTTTTTGCATCATGTATGTATGTAGAGTAAGTGTAATGTAAACGGGGTTTGCATTTAGACATTTGCTCACCTTGAGGCTGCGGCCTTGAGACGGATTGATTGGTGGATACAAATGTAACATGTTTATATATGCACCTACTACTTTTTGCCATCTACTATTGTGTTATGTTATGGACTCACTAGCTTTATAGCTAACGTATTATTTCGAGCATGTGTTTCAGGACGTTGATTGCTATGGACTTTAGGTGGCGTGTCTAGACTTGGATACTAGAGTACCCGCTTAGAAGACCTACCCTCTTTACTAGAAGACCTCTACGCTATTAATAAACGATTTATGTTTCTTTATGTTTCGTGATGTATTTGTATTTCCTAAGAAACTTGTATTAACTCTGATGACATGCAAGGGTTACGTCTCTTGCCTTATCTATTTAAATAAAAATGGTCCTTATGTAGTTGATCCGATGACTTCCGCTGCTCTAAATATGATGCCAATAGGTCGCATCTCGGTTGGAAAAACCGGGGTGTGACAGATTGGTATCAGAGCCAAAGGTTAGCGCGAATTAGGATCAACTTCTTCCTAAGCTCTAACCGTGAACTACTAAGGACCTTGACCTAGGAAGACCTTCCTAACCATAAGACGACTTAGGAACTTAAACTTGTGCTAAGATTAATATTTCCAAGTTAACTTATACATGCGTATTCATATCTACCTATGTGTTGAGCTTCTTGTTGTGTAGAAAATGGCAGGAAACCAAGATAAAGGAAAGGAAGTTTTGGTTGAGGCGGGGTCATCTCGCCCAAGTGCTCGCAGGGATATTCTCGAGTACATCAACTTAGGAAATGAGAAAAATTCGCCCACGGATCCCACCACTCAAAGCAGCAGTGGTTCTCAACACCCTCCCGTTAAAAGGTTTAAACATACCGCGAGGATAAGAGTAAGGCCTCCTGCTGCGAAAGTAAGGAGCCTTTCATCACCGGCACCACCAACACCCACTACACCCCGAGCACCTATGACTCTCGCGCCAACGACACAACACCTGTCACTCGACCACACGGACTGGGATGCAGTGGCACGCCATAGTGTACACGGGGGGTACTCGGCTCGTTTTGAGGACCCCTACGCTTTTGGAAGCTCTAAGTCAAACTTTTATGACTTTCCGATTAAACAAGTCCCATACTTTCGTGTAGGACATGTTGTTACAGAAACTTCCACAGACTGTACCCCTCGAGCCCTCCATGAGGCGTTGGAGGCGCGACAAGAACTTCCGGAGAGCCGGGCGCGTGAAGACGAGCCTCATGGTGCCCCGATGGAAAGCAAACCAGTAGTGAAGAACGTTTACAAAAGACGGGGAAAATATTGATTTCTTTTTCTTTCTGTTTGTAATCTTGTTATTAGCACCGCACTTGAAACTTTTTGCATGCTTTTTCTCGATTATCATTAATTATCCTACTAGTACTAGAACGCTAGTACAATTTTGGTTTAATCTATCTCTGATTGACTTTATAACCGTGAACCTTTGTTATGTTTACCCCTAGACTTATATGAGAAACTTGTATCATTCTAACAACCATTAATCATATAGAAAATGGTGAACACTCGACGAACGGGAAATATCGGACCTTCTTCCAAAGAAAAGGGAAAAGGGACGCGATCTGAACACACGCCCGACGGGGATGAACGCACCATAACTCGAGAATATACCCGCCCAAGGTCTAAGGAGAATGATATACCCCAGAATAGCCTAGAAAAACTGATTGCTGAAGGTATTGCCAAGGCAATGCCCGAGTTTGTTGCCCAACTAAAAGGGACGGAGGGCGCCCGAAAATCTAAGCAAAGTGTTGAACACACCGAAGAGCATAGCATCAACCACCACAACAACTCCCACTTTGATGATGATGCTAACAGTGAAGTAAGGAAGGGCTGTAATTACAAAACCTTCATGTCTTGCAAACCTAACAGTTTCTATGGTAAGGAAGGAGCTACTGGAGCGATAGGTTGGTTGGAGGAAATGGAAGCCACTCTCGACATCAGCGATTGTGCACCGAAGGACAAAGTGAGGTTTGCTGCTCACTCTTTGAAGGCGGAAGCCTTAGCATGGTGGAACATGGTTCTAAAAACTAGAGGCAAGAATGCCGTGTACCAGATGCGTTGGGAAGAGTTCAAGGAGTTGATCATGGAGAAGTTTTGCCCCATCAACGAGATAGAGAAGTTGGAAGCAGAATTTTTAAGCTTGGAGATGGTCGGGGCCGCACATTTGGAGTACACAAATCAGTATGAGAAAATATCTAGGCTTGTGCCCCATCTCGTCACACCCGAATCGAAGCGGATTGGACGCTATATATGGGGATTAGCTCCACAAATTCGAGGCATGGTTCGATCCGCCAGGCCTGCTACTTTCCAAGATGCTGTTGACATTTCCGGAGCTTTAACTGATGAAGCCGTACGGAGCGGAGCCTTAAAAGGACCGAGCTTGAACAACTCGAAGAGAAAACTCGATGACTACAACTCCGATGTGAAGCCGACTGGTGAATCAAGTATGCGTGGCTACAAGGGTAAACACCCACTCTGTACAAAGTGCAACATGCATCACGGAGGGCCTTGTGAAAAGAGAGGAAACTTGTCAAAGGAATGCTTCAAATGTGGTAAACATGGGCACCTATCAAAGGAATGTACCGCCTCTCCAAAATGCTTTGAGTGTGGCGAAACTGGGCACCTCAAGTTTGATTGCCCAAAACTAAAGGGAGAAAAGGCGACACCACCGCTAGAGCAAAAGGAAGGGCATTTGTTATAAAGGCCGATGAGGCTAGGATGTAGCCTGCGTAGATCAATAAACAAATTTCGAGGACGAAATTTAAATAAGTAGGGGAGAATGTCACAACCCCGAATTTTCAGGTTAATTTTTTTTTTCTCTTTATTCTATTTATTTTATGCTACCGCCTTGAATCCGGATTAAAGACCAACATGAGTTATGACTCCTTACTTAGGGATAGACCTACTAATCCTACTCGTGAACACTAGCCTAGTCAACTTACGTAGGAAAACACTCGGCTCGTAAAAAAGTATACGACGGAATTAATAGACACGCAATCTTACACTACCTAGTATATAAATAAACATTCTAATACCATTTTGGATTACAACTATGTTACCACCTAATTATTTAAATCATTAATCTACACATATAATAATTTATAAATGGTGTAATATCTAATATCTAAACCATTACAAATAAAATTATAGCGACAATCTTAGCATAATATGTTTATGCTAACTTATATTGGAACATTTAAAAGAATTCAAGAAATTTACGAGTGTTTTTATACGTGATTACATAATAATCACTAGAAAAAAAAAAGAGAGAATATCTAAACCATTAATATCAACACATATACTAATTTATATTAGTTATGTTACATAACTAAAATGGTGTGTTTATTAATTAAAATATATATATAAAAGTAATAGAAGTACACCCATTTCCCCCTACCCCAAACGTACCTGACAAAAAGCTTTCCCCATATACCTTTTATTTTCTTTACTTCTTTTCATTTTTATTTCTTCCTTTCATTCTTGATGAAGATACATGAATGAATACATGAATGAACCTGGGGAACCATCAATATTTTGAACAACCAATCCTTGAACATGCATATCTTCTCAAATCCACCCATAATATTTTCATGAATCTTCCTAAGATCTTCCATCTCTCTCTCTATATCTTTCCACCCTATTTAAATCCCCATTCTTCCTCACTAAAAACCCCATCAAAAATAATCTGCCCATTATCAAATAAACTAGTCAAGGTAACGGAAGCTTGTTGGTGACTAGTAGCACGAATCTAAAGATCAGAATCCATCACCATTTTTCGACCTTGCATTCTCTCAAATCACTGGTACAACCACTCATCCTAAAAACTTCAAATAGTTACACTATAACTCATATTAATGCTTTGTTTATTTCCATCCTAACACACTCATATTAATGCTTTGTTTATTACTTTCTTCCATTCCCATGATGGTAACGCCATTACTGATAATGGAAAATAACAATGGGATTTCAGGATAAATGGGGGTCTGTACGACCGCTTTACAAAACCATTAAGATACTAAATTTCCATTTTATTTAAAATATTAAGCTAACATTTTTGTCATAGGCTAAAAAGCCAGAACCTAAACTATAAATGTCGAAAACTTAACACTTTCAATTTATTTCAAATGTCATCGAACTTCTCTGGCTTAGTAAACTTCAATTTTTATAATTATTATATTTAAAATGATAAGTGATTATTTCCAGTTACAAATTCAAGGACAAAAAAAAAAATGTAAATATCAAAATCTAGAGTATGGCTCCTTAACCTTCTGAGCATATGACACTTTTTGGGTACTGTCTTTTTCTTTTACTTAAAATATAAGCTTTGTCTAACAAGGGTAGGGATCAAAACTGTATTTATATAAACCTTGGCATGCAGCATGATGAAGGCGAGACCTCCACCATTTGTAAACTGAGACAAATTATGCTTTTACTTTTGGGAAGGCAAATTATGGTTTTACTTCAAATATAAAGTTTTGTCACTTGTTATCATAAGTTAGAAGTCAAGGGACTAAAACGTAAATATAAATTCTTAGTTTGGGGCTGGAGGATGAGTACGTGAGGCACTGCATTTGATTAATTTTAAAATTTAACTATAATGTTTTAGATAAAACACTATATGTTAATAATAAAATTTATGTAACTTTCATGGAAGTATTATACCTGCGCCTATCACTAATTTTAATTAATTGATGATCATACTATTAGACCACGAGTTAATTAATCCACCCACACGCACGATTAGAACATACCTCATATAAGTCTAGTTATATTTAATAGTGTTATGTTATGTGAACTAGGAGGCGTTTTAGAGGGTGACCACATCTAGCCACTTCACTTCAAGACCTTGGTGAGTTTCATAACTTTAAACTCCCCCTTTTTACTTAAACTTTTGGGGCGAAATACATGCTCACGAGTCAAACTATTTTTATGGTGTATATTAATGTGTACTTTGTGCAATCATTAACTCTTTGAGCCACATACATATGTGGGTAGTACTACTTGACATTGGGACCATG
This sequence comes from Deinandra increscens subsp. villosa, assembly GCA_039602395.1. Classification (NCBI taxonomy): domain Eukaryota; kingdom Viridiplantae; phylum Streptophyta; class Magnoliopsida; order Asterales; family Asteraceae; genus Deinandra; species Deinandra increscens. The sequence continues at coordinate 51,536 of JBCNJP010003059.1, read as the reverse complement.
GAAAATCCCACCTCTGCACGGTGCTTTCCCCTAAGATGAATTGGGGAATACTCGACCACGGCCAATTTTTGGCTACTTAGTTAACATTGGTTAACTCGTCGCTTACACCACGTTTTTGCATCATGTATGTATGTAGAGTAAGTGTAATGTAAACGGGGTTTGCATTTAGACATTTGCTCACCTTGAGGCTGCGGCCTTGAGACGGATTGATTGGTGGATACAAATGTAACATGTTTATATATGCACCTACTACTTTTTGCCATCTACTATTGTGTTATGTTATGGACTCACTAGCTTTATAGCTAACGTATTATTTCGAGCATGTGTTTCAGGACGTTGATTGCTATGGACTTTAGGTGGCGTGTCTAGACTTGGATACTAGAGTACCCGCTTAGAAGACCTACCCTCTTTACTAGAAGACCTCTACGCTATTAATAAACGATTTATGTTTCTTTATGTTTCGTGATGTATTTGTATTTCCTAAGAAACTTGTATTAACTCTGATGACATGCAAGGGTTACGTCTCTTGCCTTATCTATTTAAATAAAAATGGTCCTTATGTAGTTGATCCGATGACTTCCGCTGCTCTAAATATGATGCCAATAGGTCGCATCTCGGTTGGAAAAACCGGGGTGTGACACATTTCTTCCAAATGATCATAATTAATCTGATCATAATCTTCATTAGTCAATTCTGCGTTACTTACTGAACTAGTAATAACCCCAAATATGAAGATACTAATGCAGACATTAAAGCCATATAATCATCAGTAGTTTGAGCAGATAAAGCATTTTGAGTTGAAGAACTAGGAATTGAAATAGTACAACCAGAAGAATAGCTAGAACTTTCAGATTTACCTGCAATGAATGCTGTAGGAGGTGCGGAATTTAGAATATTGGACTTCACAACATTGATTGTTGAATCATTTTCACCATGATACACAGCAGGATTTTGAAAAATGACTTGTTCACAGTTAACTTCATATCTGTAAGACCCCAATCCCATTATGATGTATTAACATCGTTTCAATAATTAGAGTTTGGAAATTTCATCTTATACTTAGACCTTCATCCATCACATAAGCAACATTTACAAAATCATGTGTTTAACGCCGTTACTGCGTGAGAGTTTACTTACAAACATTTACTACTACAAACATATAAATTAAAATCCCAAAATACATGATTGTTCGGTCCCATGATCCCTTGGTTCGATCCTGACCCATCCGTTATCGATTACCTGCCAAGAACACTAGTAACACGTTAGTATTGATGGCACATAACAGCAATCAACACAATACATCATTTAACTTCAAGAAAACAAAACAAAATCCGGACAGCAGCTCCAAGCGTATCGCTTGGAGCTCCTGGACTTCCAGGCGATACGCCTGGAGCCTGATTTCCAGGACTCCAGGCCAATTTTGCCATACTTAGCCATTTTTCTGCATTTTCAGCTTGGTTTGCCTCCAAACTATCAAACCTGAATTTTTAGCATCATGAACTCATAGTTACCTGCAATATGAAGACTTCACCCAAGTTCACAAATTTCGTATCCGATTTCATTATTCCGATAAAGATAATGGCAACTTCTTACCCGACCCGTTTGACCCGCTAACACACTAGTCACAAAACCAACCTAGGATTATGCTTTCAGTTAGAATTCCCTTCGCTATAATTCCCCTTAGCACACACACATTGTGCTAATCCACTTAAATTCGATGTTGGGACAATCCGAGATCCCAAAACTCTCATGGTTTCTCGTCTTACCACAACATCCAGCTCAACCCAAATTGGGTCATATACTGCAGTCCTAGTTAGGCATTTTACATAACCAACTTCTCAATTTGATTTCCCATTACCCTCAACACATATAGTTCATCAAATTTCCGCTTTAACATCAAATTATAACCAACTATTTGACGCCAACCACTAGCTACTACATGTTACCTTTAAGCTTTATTCTTGCCTTCACGTTGGTGACTTGCAGTTCCACCCGCTTCACCTATATTCATTACATTGTTTAGATTACCATTGTATACTCATGGATCACACAATTATTATACCAATTACCTAAACAACTCATGAAATCAGCATACACACAAATTCATTCTCATTCAAGCATTTCATCAAGCACCTTATATGCCTACATAGTGTTGTACAATTTTAGAAGCTTACATGCTTTCATTCCACCCATGAATCACTACACAACATAAAATTCAGCTTTTATACTAAATCAATTGATCATAACAAGTCTACTTGCATACATGGAGCTCAACTAACCTACCCAAATCACCCATTCACCATAAATTTCGAATTCTATGAGGTGTGGGCTTCACCCACCCTAATTTCCACTAAACATGCATACAATCAATCATGCAAGATTGAATTAAGCATAAACTTAACTCACAAACACATTTACCACAGAATTCATGCAACAATTTGACCTTTGGTTCAAACCCATAAGATCACCTACATCTAGAATTCACTTACTTGGTCAAGAACTCAAGAAATAAAGATGGAATTGAGGTGTAGGGGACCTCCTAAACCCGAATTCAGCTTCCTCCTTCCTAATTAGCCTCTCTATCACCTTCAATTTGGAGATTTTTCAAGAACTAGGGCTATACCCCCTCCCTCTCTCTCTCTCTGTCGCGATTTACAGGTCTGGAGGATACCCAGACTTGTTTAATCCCCTTATTTTCACCTATGGCCCCTCAACTTTGTATTTTATGAAAATCTAGCTAAAACCTTTTATTTACATAATTAATCCTCCAACTTTCCTTTAGTTTTAACATCTATTAGTAAAGTTAACTCTTTAACTAAGAATCCCCATTAAACAACCCGGTTAACCATCTAAACCCACTTATTACTCTAAAACCCACGTAAATCATAATTAAAATTAAACACCCAATTATTTTGAAACTCGGGGTGTTACAACTCCACCCTCCTTAAAGGGAGTTTCGTCCCCGAAACACGTAGTACATACCGGAATAAGTAGGGGTAGTATCTCCGCATCTCTTCCTCGGACTCCCACGTGGTGTCCGATCCCTTCCTATGCTCCCATTTCACTTTTACTTGCTCAATTTCTTTATTTCTCAACCGCTTAGTTTTGCGGTCAAGTATTTCAATCGGCCTCTCCACATAATTCAGCTTGTCATCAACCACGATGTCATCCAAGGGCACATAGGCAGACTCGTCAGCTAAACATTTTCTCAGATTAGCCACGTGGAATGTATTATGGATTCCACTCAATTCTTCAGGTAACTCCAATTGGTAAGCATTTTGACCCACTTTAGCAAGGATTTTAAAAGGCCCGATGAATCGTGGGCTTAATTTTCCCTTCTTTAGGAATCTAATTACTCCTTTCCACGGTGTCACTTTTAGCAACACATGGTCTCCCTCTTTGAATTCAATATCTCTACGCCTCTTATCTGCATACGATTTCTGTCGATCCTGGGCGACCTTTAAACGCGCTCTTACGATGTGAATCTTCTCAGTAGTAGCCTTGACCACATCCTTATGGGCCAACTCTCTTTGACCCACCTCACCCCAACACAACGGTGTTCTACACTTCCGCCCATAAAGTGCCTCATATGGGGACATTCCAATACTAGCATGATAGCTATTATTGTACGAGAATTCCACCAAGGGTAAATGAGTGTCCCAACTTCCTCCAAAATCCAACACACACGCTCGCAACATATCCTCGAGTGTTTGGATTGTTCTCTCGCTTTGCCCATCAGTTTGAGGATGGTATGCGGTACTAAACAGTAACCGAGTACCCATACATTCCTGAAACTCCCGCCAAAATTTAGACATAAAGCGGGTGTCCCTATCTGACACGATTGACACCGGGACTCCGTGTCGCGATACAATCTCTTCCACATAGACATTCGCCATTCCCTCGGATGAATACGACTCACTAATAGGCAAGAATTGTGCACTTTTAGTAAGTCGGTCCACTATCACCCAAATAGCATCGAAATTTCTCCTCGTCTTTGGCAACTTTGTGAGCAAATCCATCGTGATATGCTCCCATTTCCACTCTGGTATCTCGAGTGGTTGCAACTTACCATACGGCTTCTGATGTTCAGCTTTGACTTGAAGACAAGTCAAACATTTCTCCACATATTTTACTATATCCCGTTTCATGCCCGGCCACCAATACTCACGTTTTAGATCATGGTACATTTTCGTGGCTCCCGGATGGATTGAGTACCGCGACTTATGAGCCTCATCTAAGAGCAACTCTTTCACCCCGCAAGTGTTAGGAATCCATATCCGTCCAAATCGATATTTAAGACCATTGTCCTCGTGGACCAAGTCTTTCACCGCCCCCTTTATCCGCTCTTTCTTCCAATTTTCTTCTTTCATCGCTTCCTCTTGTGCTTTCTTGATTGAATCAAGAATACTTGAGGTTATAACCAGCTTCATCGATTTCACCTTAATAGGGGCGTAATCTCCTTTTCTGCTTAAGGCATCCGCCACTACATTGGCCTTGCCCGGATGATAATGAATCTCGCAATCATAATCTTTAATCAGCTCCAACCACCTTCGCTGCCTCATATTTAACTCCTTCTGATCAAACAAATATTTCAAGCTTTTGTGATCAGTATAGATGGTGCACGGAATGCCATATAAATAATGCCGCCCAGTTTTCAAGGCGAACACCACCGCTGCCAGCTCAAGATCATGAGTTGGATAATTAACCTCGTTGCTCTTCAATTGCCTCGAAGCATAAGCTATCACTCTACCCCGCTGCATAAGTACACACCCCAAGCCAAGGTATGACGCATCCGAGTATATCACCAAATCCTCCGTCCCATCGGGTAAAGCTAACACAGGAGCATGAGTTAACTTTTCCTTTAGGGTCCGGAAAGACTCTTCTTGTTTTTCACCCCACTCAAATCTCACATCCTTCCTTGTAAGTCGAGTCAAGGGCAAGGCTATTTTGGAGAAGTCTTGAATAAATCTCCTATAGTAGCCTGCCAATCCTAAGAAACTCCGGATTTCAATCGGGTTCTTAGGTGTCCTCCATCCCGCTACTGCTTCGACTTTGGCAGGGTCTACTAATACCCCTTCAGAATTCACCACATGTCCCAAAAATTGTACCTCCCGTAACCAAAAGGCACACTTTGAGAACTTCGCATAGAGTTTTTCCCGCCTTAAGGTTTCCAACACCTCACGCAAGTGTTGGGCATGCTCTTCCTCGCTCCGCGAATATACCAGGATGTCATCAATAAACACAATAACGGATCGATCCAACATCGGCTTACACACGCGGTTCATGAGGTCCATGAAAGCCGCCGGTGCATTAGTCAATCCGAAGGACATTACTAAGAACTCGTAATGCCCATACCGCGTTCGAAAAGCTGTCTTTGGGACATCCTCCTCTCTCACCTTCAGTTGATGGTACCTCGATCTTAAATCGATCTTGGAGAACCAACTCGCCCCTTGTAACTGGTCAAACAGATCATCAATTCGGGGCAAGGGATATTTGTTCTTCACGGTCAGCTTATTCAGCTCACGGTAGTCTATACACATCCTTAGACTACCATCTTTCTTCTTCACAAATAACACCAGTGCACCCCAAGGGGATACACTTGGCCGAATAAATCCCTTATCAAGCAATTCCTGCAGTTGCTTCATCAATTCTTGCATCTCTGTAGGGGCTAGTCGATACGGAGCTCGTGCCACCGGCTTTGCCCCAGGCACCAAATCGATCCAAAATTCCACATCCCTATCCGGTGGTATACCCGGAAGGTCTTCAGGAAAAACATCTAAGAATTCTTGCACAACGGGTACCGCTTCTGCTTTATTATTCTCACGTTCGGTATCCACCACATATGCCAGATAGGATTTACACCCATGTTGGATATATTTCCTTACCTCCATTACTGAACACAACGTGATCTCATTCTTTCTTTCTCCTTGAACAACAACCTGCTTCCCGCTCGGCGATATTAATTCAATCACCTTGCGATCAGAAGATCGAACCTTGAACCGAACATCTTTCCCCATCACGAGCACTTGGTTTGAGTTCAAGTGCCCCCGTGACACTTGAATCCCTCAAACCATGGCTCTGATACCAAATTGTAAGATCCCAATCCCATTATGATGTATTAACATCGTTTCAATAATCAGAGTTTGGAAATTTCATCTTATACTTAGACCTTCATCCATCACATAAGCAACATTTACAAAATCATGTGTTTAACGCCGTTACTGCGTCAGAGTTTACTTACAAACATTTACTACTGCAAACATATAAATTAAAATCCCAAAATACATGATTGTTCGGTCCCATGATCCCTTGGTTCGATCCTGACCCATCCGTTATCGATTACCTGCCAAGAACACTAGTAACACGTTAGTATTGATGGCACAAAACAGCAATCAACACAATACATTATTTAACTTCAAGAAAACAAAACAAAATCCGGACAGCAGCTCCAAGCGTATCGCTTGGAGCTCCTGGACTTCCAGGCGATACGCCTGGAGCCTGATTTCCAGGGCTCCAGGCCAATTTTGCCATACTTAGCCATTTTTCTGCATTTTCAGCTTGGTTTGCCTCCAAACTATCAAACCTGAATTTTTAGCATCATGAACTCATAGTTACCTGCAATATGAAGATTTCACCCAAGTTCATAAATTTCGTATCTGATTTCATTATTCCGATAAAGATAATGGCAACTTCTTACCCGACCCGTTTGACCCGCTAACACACTAGTCACAAAACCAACCTAGGATTATGCTTTCAATTAGAATTCCCTTCGCTATAATTCCCCTTAGCACACACACATTGTGCTAATCCACTTAAATTCGATGTTGGGACAATCCGAGATCCCAAAACTCTCATGGTTTCTCGTCTTACCACAACATCCAGCTCAACCCAAATTGGGTCATATACTGCAGTCCTAGTTAGGCATTTTACATAACCAACTTCTCAATTTGATTTCCCATTACCCTCAACACATATAGTTCATCAAATTTCCGCTTTAACATCAAATTATAACCAACTATTTGACGCCAACCACTAGCTACTACATGTTACTTTTAAGCTTTATTCTTGCCTTCACGTTGGTGACTTGCAGTTCCACCTGCTTCACCTATATTCATTACATTGTTTAGATTACCATTGTATACTCATGGATCACACAATTATCATACCAATCACCTAAACAACTCATGAAATCAGCATACACACAAATTCATTCTCATTCAAGCATTTCATCAAGCACCTTATATGCATACATAGTGTTCTACAATTTTAGAAGCTTACATGCTTTCATTCCACCTATGAATCACTACACAACATAAAATTCAGCTTTTATACTAAATCAATTGATCATAACAAGTCTACTTGCATACATGGAGCTCAACTAACCTACCCAAATCACCCATTCACCATAAATTTCGAATTCTATGAGGTGGGGGCTTCACCCACCCTAATTTCCACTAAACATGCATACAATCAATCATGCAAGATTGAATTAAGCATCAAATTAACTCACAAACACATTTACCACATAATTCATGCAACAATTTGACCTTTGGTTCAAACCCATAAGATCACCTACATCTAGAATTCACTTACTTGGTCAAGAACTCAAGAAATAAAGATGGAATTGAGGTGTAGGGGACCTCCTAAACCCGAATTCAGCTTCATCCTTCCTAATTAGCCTCTCTATCACCTTCAATTTGGAGATTTTTCAAGAACTAGGGCTATACCCCCTCCCTATCTCTCTCTGTCGCGATTTACAGGTCTGGGGGATACCCAGACTTGTTTAATCCCCTTATTTTCACCTATGGCCCCTCAACTTTGTATTTTATGAAAATCTAGCTAAAACCTTTTATTTACATAATTAATCCTCCAACTTTCCTTTAGTTTTAACATCTATTAGTAAAGTTAACTCTTTAACTAAGAATCCCCATTAAATAGCCCGGTTAACCATCTAAACCCACTTATTACTCTAAGACCCACGTAAATCATAATTAAAATTAAACACCCAATTATTTTGAAACTCGGGGTGTTACAATATCCCCTGCTTGTATTCTTTGAACCAGATCATTGTAAGATAAACCTGAATATTCTATATCATGGGTAATCATCATCACATAATTTTCCCATTTCTCAGGTAATGCCTCTAGAATATTTTCTTTCATATCAACCTCTTCTTTTGTAAGACTTACCAAACACATTCACTCATTAAATATGCAAATCTTGCAATCAGATTTGGAATTGTTTCATTCTCATAATGCTTGAAACTATCGAATTCCTTTTTTAAAACCTTTTGGCGACTTTTCTTATATTGATCATTACCCTCAAATCTCTTTTCCAAAGCATCCCATAAACTTTTCGATGTATAGTTACTAGAAAATTTATGTAATAAATCTTTAGGTAATGCCATTGTCAAAGTATCATATGCCTTTTTCTCAGCTTGATATGCTTTCTTTTGTTCATAAGTAAGTCTTATTTGAATAATTGGCTCCCCGGTTTCATCTTTAGGAACATATTGATCAGTGAATGAAAACCACATATCAATATCATTTGTATCAACATACGCTTCAAACTGTTTAACCCAACTATGAAAATCTTCCAATTTGAGTAATTTGGGAACTTTCTGACTTGTTCCGATTTCATTATCATAGTTCATCATAGTTTGCATCGTAGCTTGCATCGAATTCTAAATTGCTGCAAAAGCTTGAAAATCACTCATCTTGTCCGAAAACTTGTATACCAGAACCTCAAACCCAAAAACGAAGGTCTTAGAAGTGGATTATGGGTATCAAAATGGAGGGTAGCCGTCGTTAGGCTAGTAAAAGTATAGACTCTCCGAGACGGTCATTTTGGCTGGTATTAGCTCCCGTAACTCTTTACGGTTCTCAAGTTACGTCAGTTTTCGTGAAACCTTCCAAAAATCCTGATTATTGTTTACCCAAACCTAATCCGAACCTCAACCGAAGTTGACTTCGGATGACCTTAGCCAAACAGGGCTTCGGATAAACCGAACTGAATCCGAATCTAGAAGATATCCGAACTTGGTACGAACTTGATCCGAACAATGGCCGAACACAACTTCGTTAGAAAATCGTCTGAACGGGAGCTGAACTTGAGTTCGGAGCGGTTATTTTCAGTTTCACCTGAACCTCAGACGAATAGAAACATTGTCGACTCAATTTTCGCGATTTTCAGTGTTTTTGGACGAGATTTTCGACAGAAACTCGGGTAAACTCAAAAGTAATGATGTAGAAGAAGATTTTTCATAGAAAGTACACTCGAAATGATCAAATGAACACAAACTCAATGAGATATTGTAAAAACCTTGGCATTTAAACTCGAAATGATGAAAAACAGAGATTGCCTACCAGTAAAGAGAACCAAAATGCTCTGATACCACTTGAAAGTGCGTGAGCGGTGGATCGTCTACACGGTCGTATGGAAATCAATGTTTAAACGAGTAAACACGAGAGTAAATACAAAGAAACTTGTATTAGATCACAGAGAAACATCACAGAGTACACATACAAGATCTGACCAAGAAGTCCTAATTACTATACAAGACGTGCTATTTATAGATGAACATCAAAGAGCAAAACCCGATCAACCGAACTTTAGTTCGGACCAAGTTCGTGTGATGTCCGAACTGGAGTTCGCATATAGTTCGGATCACAGCAATCTTGTAACATTTTTCTTGTATTTTGATACTTCACATGACAAACAGTAACCATGTATCAACAAGATTTGCAAAAGGTAAACATAATTCGAAGTCTGTTTTGGATTAAATATCTCTAGTTAACAATGACATTTTGTGTATCAATTAGTCATCTAATTGTATTTATATTTGTGTAATATGAACCATTGTGTCTATTGTGTCAATTTTGTCTATTTTATGTATCAGATAGTGTTGTGTCTAACTCATTGTGTCTAAACAAAAAGAAATTGAGTTTGAGTTTTGATAAACTTTCATTTTATGTTTTAATACTGTATATAAAATGCATTGTGTAATATTGTGTGAAACTTAAAATTCATTCCGTATGAACCACGTAAAGACTAATATGACCCATTGTGTCTAATGAACTATGTGAAGACTAATATTATTGTGTAATATGACTCATTGTGTCTAATGAACCATGTAATATGACCCATTTTGTCTATTGTTTCTAATGAACCATGTAATGACTAATATCATTATGTCCATTGTGTAATATGAACCATACAAAGCTTCATAGCATAGTAAATCAAAATAAAGATAACTTCAAATAAAATAACCAAAAGCTTCGTAACATAGTAATATGAACCTACAAATCCTAAAATTCCGATGTTTTCAAATGTACATTTATAAAACACTAAAAATATTTCTTAATCTAATTCAGCACGCATCCGCTTTGTGATTCTTTGAATTGAAGACTTTTGTAGACTTCTTTTTTTCACCAGGTGGTATAGTGTTGTGTATTTCTTGAAGTCATCAACAATAAATTCATGAGATTCATTGATGTCATGCAGGAGAATCTTAGCAGGGTATTTTCTGACTAAATCTTCAATTTGCTCACATTGTACCCCATCCTTCTCTTTCCCAATCTCACATCTCCAATCATTACATTGTCCGCAAATGATACACATAATAAATAATCCATAATACAAAACAACTGAAATTAGACACAATATGACACAAATGACATGAACATAACTAATATGATCATTTTTAACATAATGTGACACAATATGTCTCCTTACCTTGTACCATGTACATTTATGATTAGTTTTGACACAACTGTTATGAACGTTTAGACAAAATATACAAAACTGGAATGAACACAACTCATATATGATCAGTTTTGACACAGCATGACATGATTGTTATGAACATTAGACACAATATAACACAATTGGAATGAACACAACTCATATATGATCAGTTTTGACACAACATGACACAAATAACCATTAACTGACAAATAAACAATTAACTAACTAATTTTCACAAGACACAACTCGTATGAACATTAGGCACTATATAGCACAACTTGAATGAACATAACTAATATGAACATTAGATACAATATAACACAATATAACCATTAAATAACAAATAAACATTTAAGTCTCTCAATTAATTGTCACACACAGTTTGACACAACTCGTATGAACATTAAGCACAATATAATGGTTATATTGTGTAGAAACCTTGGTTTTTATAAATAAAAATACCTGTATTTGAAGGGTTTTTATGCTCCATTGAAGGTTTCTTCTTCATTTTTTACTACATTTAGTGGTTTTGCATGCTCATGTTCTTCGATTTCCGTTTTTTAAAGTAATTTTGGTGATTGAATGGGCACCTTAGTGCTTGGATCTGGTTTGGTAGAAGAGGGAGGGGAAGTCGATGAGAATGAGGGAGGCATTGTCGTAGATGCCGATGGTGGCGGCGTCGTCACCATTTCTTCTCCCTGAGGCCGACGGTGGTGTCGGCGTGATACTGGTTCGATCGATGGTGAAACTGGTCGACGATGATCGAGGCTTCTCCCTGAAGTCGAGGGGTCGATATTGATTTTACCCAAAAATACCCCTCCACACTTTTAAACTTTTAAACCTAATCTCTAATTATACATAGGAAATATTTGAGCCATAGATCTTCATTTAATTGATGATCTAATGGCTGAGAAGGTTTCTTGTTGACTTTTGAAAAAGTTAATAAGTGATAAATAATAATCTCTATCCAAAAGTGAAGATGAAATTCAGGTGTTCAGTAACTACGACATCAAAATCCAAAATAGGAAACAAAAGAAATCAACGCATCTAATGGCGAAGACATACCAGTGGATATCATCAATTTGTAGTTTCGATCGCTGAAGGAGGAAGGAAGAAAAGGATTATTGCACAAATACAGCACCGATCAACACTGAACACAGATTCGATCTTAAGCGGAACCAACTGATCTTCGTTAGAACCAAGGTTTAAAAGAACAAAATCAAGCCTCGAGGCGAACGAGGAGTAAGCCTAAGACAGAATTAAAAAAATAAATATAAAAATTATATATCATATAAAAACTAAAATACTAAACATCAATCAAATAATTTTGACTAATTTCATCATCAGATTTAAGGCCTCTTTGGTCCAAGAATTTTGGCTGGAATTGAATTGGAATTGAAATTAATTAATCCCTTTAAAATAATGTTTGGTTGGCAGAATATGAAATTGGGAATGGAAAGAAATCCATCATGTGAAGAATTCAACAATCCTTTCATATATCAAAAGGAATCTTTTCTATAGAATGAAATGTTTGCAAAAGACCATTATATCCTCTCTTCATCAATCATCACAGAACCAAAACTCCTGTCTTCTTTGATCCACGCATTTTTGTTAATAAAGAACCAAAATTAAACCAACACATAATTACAACTTCCACTGTGGTGTAGTGGTAGGATGCATATGTCCTCTACTTGAGACACAAGTTCGATTCTTACGGACAATACTTTGGAGGGGGCATTGGCGATGAGGGGAGACTTGGACTAAAAGGTCACAAGTTCGATCCCTGAGCTCCCAGATTTTACCACCCGGCCGCTCGCGGAGGTGGATTTTCTCTGGAATAAGCTCAACTGGTGTAAATAGTCCCCGGGTTTTCCGGGGCATTCGTTGGCCGTTAAAAAAAAAAACAACACATAATTATGATAGTAACTTCATTCATTCCCAAAAATCAGTTTTGTTACTCATAAAGAACCAAATTTGAATTCCAACCATTTATGTTTCTCATCAATGGAACAAAAGAAAACCCACGGCAAGAGGTCTAACGTCGGTGAACGGAAATCGTTGAATTCATAAAATTCGAGCAGTGAGAATCTAGTCTTACCGCCAACACCACGACGACGAGAGCCATGGCCGCTCCTGTCACCGCCGTGGAACTTTAAACCCTAGCTTTGATCCGCCGCTATTGGAAAACTCATCAGGCGCTAACAACATTTTTTCCGAGATCTACACGCACCCACTTGATAACCTCGTCTGCATCTCAATTACCGCTTCGATTCAACATCTTCGACGACATTTGCCGTTTTGGTGGTGGCGGTGGAACAAGTGGGGAAGATGAAGTGTACGAACAAATATAATATGGAACAGTGTGGTTAAAGGGTAATTTTTTCATTTCAATTCTAATCCCAAATGAATTAATTCCAACTTCAGATTTTTTTCACCAACCAAACCAAAGGTAATACAAGTTTTTAAAGAAAATGATTCCTTTTTCCTCTACATTTTAACTCCATTTTGAATTCCAACTCCATCAAAAATATTCTCCGAACCAAACGGGGCCATAAGACGCTCTCCCTCAGTTATTTATTACCGTCATGTTTAATTGAGACATACACGCCAAAATACCACATGAGACGTTGTCTCATACGCGTTTTCTGACTATCCCGCTTGAGGCGCGCCTCGATGCATATGCCTCTTACGCCTATGGTTTGAGCCAAACTCGAGCTTCGCTGAACAACAATGTCAAAACCCGAAAATCGAAACCTAGAAATCGCAAGAACATTAGCCAGATTCCAGTTTCCTTGTGAGAAAGTGAAGAGGTGTAAAGATTCTGTGGGTGTGCGTGTGTGTAATACACAGGGGTAATAAGCAGAGGCGATTGCACACCGTCGTAGCCCCATCCCTGTTGAAGTCGTCACAAATCGTCGATTCGGTATGCTTTTTCCTCTGATCGATTGATTGCAGTTGAAGGTGTTTTCCATCTTCTGCTTTGTTTATTTCATACATTCCCTGCACAAGTTCTAAGAGGGCGTTTGGTTCGCGGAATTCATTGGAATTTGAATTGGAATTGGAATTCAAAAGAAGTGGAATTTGAGGGAATTGGAATTTCAAAAGAATTGGAATTTAAAGGAATTGGATTTAAATTTTAAAATTAAATAAAAACCATGACTGGACCCGTCTCATGAACCAGTCCGACCCGACCAGACCCCCAGACCGACCGGACCCGACCCCGGGACCAGACCGACTGGACCCAACCCCCAGACTGACCACACCCGACCCCTGGACCAGACCGACACCCAGACCCGACCCTACCCCCCCCCGAACCGACCCGACCCAACACCCAGACCAACTGAACCCGACCCGACCTCCAGACCGAACCCTGGACCCGAGCCGACCCCTAGACCGAACCCCGGACCCGACCCGACCCCCGGACCGACCCCACCCGAGACCAGGACCAACCGGACCGGACCCGACCGCCGGACTTGACCCGACCTCGGACCGACCGAACCCGACTCGACCCGACACCTGGACCGAACCCGATCGAGTCCGGGGTCTGGCTCAGTCGGTTCGGGGGTCCAGTCCGGTCCGGTCAAGTTCGGGGGTCCGGTCCGGGGGTCCGGTCCGGTGTCGAGTCGGGTCCGGTCGGTCCCGGTGTCGGGTCTGGTCCGGTACGGGGTTCGGGTCCGGTCGGTGGGGACCGGGGTTGGTTTCGATCGCTCGGGCTCGGTCGGTCCGGGGGTCGGGTCTAGGGTCTGGTTTGATCGCTCGGCCCGGTCGGTCCGGGGGTCCGGTCGGGTCTGGGGGTTCAGTGGAGTTCGGGGTCCGGTCGGTCCGGTCCGGTCCGGTCCGAGGGTCGGGTCCAGGGGTCCGGTCGGGTTCGGGGGTCTGGTCGGTCCGGGCAGGTTCGGGAGTTCGGGTCCGGTCTGGTCCGGGGTCGAATGGGGTCCGGTCGGTCCGGTCCGGTCCGGGGGTCGGTTCGGGTTCGGGGGTCCGGTCGGGTACGGGGGTCCGGTCGGTCCGGTCTGGTCCGGGGTCGGGTGGGGTCTGGTCGGTCCGGTCTGGTCCGGGTGTCGGGCCGGGTCTGGTCCGGGTCGGGTGGGGCCTGGTCGGTCCGGGTGTCGCGTGCGGTCACGTCCGATCGGTTCGGTCCACGTGTCGGGTCCAGTCGGGTAGTTGTCTTTGGTGTGAAAGGAATGTGAAATCCTTTATTATTATGAAGTAATGTGAAATCCATTGAATGATGGAATTCAATCAAATTCCAATTCCAATTCCATTATTAACAAAACACATTAAATATGAAATTCAAATTTCAATTCCACTGAAGTCCGCAAACCAAACACACTATGGAATGGAATTCGAATTCCAATTCTAATGAATTCCCACGAATTTCATCATACCAAACGCCCCCTAAGTATTTTTGGTTTTGTAGTTTTAGGTTCTTTAAGCAAGCAAGTGTATTAGAATTATCATATCATAAGGTTTTTTACTT
Source organism: Deinandra increscens subsp. villosa (assembly GCA_039602395.1). Lineage (NCBI taxonomy): Eukaryota > Viridiplantae > Streptophyta > Magnoliopsida > Asterales > Asteraceae > Deinandra > Deinandra increscens. The sequence continues at coordinate 36,310 of JBCNJP010003059.1, read as the reverse complement.
GAAGGGCATTGATGTTTGTGGAGTTGTTTACAATACTCCGATTCATGTCTTTCGAGAATATTGTTTGTTAGCTTCAGATACAGCAAGAATCATAATCAACAATGGTACACAGATCAATTTCCTCACTTGATTCAGCCAAGGGCCAATTGGTTGTAATTGGTTCCTTCTGCAGCATTGTGGTAAATAAAATTGGAATCTGTAGCGAGTCCCTTTCGGGTTGATTAGCAATTTGGTGATTGGTATAAGTTGTAGAAAAGTTTCACATAAATATATTATACGACACTAATAACAGTACCTTCAACTTTTTGTTAATTTAAAGCCACAAAGGTTTAATGATCCAATTTCATGTCTTGATATTTATACAAATATAAGTGTTTGAAGTTAACATGTCTGTAAATATCATTTTGTGTAGTCACGAAATTATATTTTGGAAAAACGGTAGGCATTTCAAGTCACGTGTGAAATCCTTTAACACACTATTAAGGTTTGTCTACTTTTTTTCATAGTTTTGCTTATACTGATCATGGACTTAAACAATTACGTATACAAACGTAATATGTTGTCATACTATTATCTTGCTTGTGAACATCCCTAAAATTTGTTTTGATTAAACTTTAATGCTTGCTAAAAGAGATTTATTTCTCTAAAATTAAACAAAAAAAGGTAATAATAATAATAAATAGAAACATGTACATGATAACCAAAAATTGAATACATATCACCTATTCATTCACATATGTACTATCTTCACCATCCTTCCATCTTTTCCTCTCATCAAGCCACCAAAAGAAGAAATACATACAATATATATTTGGGAGCCAAAAAACCCAAATATGAATAATTACCATCCAAGAGCTCGGGGAGAGTACTTCATTATGCGAAGGATTCTCGATTGCGAAATGTGTTAAAACAGTCATAGTGGATTACTTTACGATTTTGCAGAGTTATCGGTCTTTCTTTTTGTCATTTGCATATTGATCAACCCAGCATTTGTCGTTTTCAACGGCTTTGTCCCATCTACGCCAAAAGATATGCATTTCAATATACGACTGCTTCCTCACCTGCGTATAAACCCGATGATAAACGATCAGAAAGTTTCATGATTATAAACAACGAATGATTATGATCATTTCCAAAACGGTTAACAACTCTCAACATAGGGCGTACCTCGGCTCTGTCATCTCCTGTATGGATATCACTACTGTTGGACTGCAATTAAATAAGCATGGGCTTAATAAATGGAGCATATGCAAAGAGAAGAAATGAGCAGTATGAAACTTAGGTTTTAAGACTAGTACCGGCTTTATAAGATCATCGATATATGTTGAATTTTTGGTGTTCATGTGACTAGTACTTGTCACGTTGCTCGCCTACATGAAATATTAATGTAGTTACAAATCTTGAAACAAAATAAATCATTTTAGAGCAAGAAATTAAAGCCAAGTAAGTCGGGTTGTATTTTATCTTAAATACGTCAACTTAGTCGTATAAAAATATTAGCTGAATGAAAACGGGTCAAAACGGTAAAAGCTCGCACACAAACCTTTTTCTAATTATTTTTAACCCTTTCATTCTTTCTTATATTAAAATAGGGGTGAACCTTAGAGCAATGTTACTTAAGGTTGTTATATGAACTAGAGCACAGTTTCGGGTCGTGAAAACAACCTCTTGAAAACAACCTCTTGTAGAAGTGCATGGTAATGATACTTAGATTCAGACCCAAGTGGCCCATATTTAAAAAAAAAAAAAGGAAAACTGTAAAAGGGTCAACCCGATCTGAACCGAGTATTTTGAGGCATTGAGCCCTACTAAAAAGGACATGGTTCAAACCTGATCTATTTTTTTACCCAACCCGCCGGATGTGCACATCTTGCAACTCTAAACAAGGTCAACACAATTACTTACATGGTTTGAACCACCAAGAGAAGGGACACCCAGATGAAATATGTATTCCGCATCAACCACACCAACCTTCTGCTTTCGGTCACCCTGTAGAAACGCGGTCATGATCTAAGTCAGTAACAGAATAACAACAGAGAGGGATGAACTAGCTTATGAATGTTTCATGAATTGCCTGAGCACAATAGCCGAGCTGAAAATCGATGCCCCAACCATGAATCAGATCATTCTGTTCAACACAAATAATCATCAAGAATCACCACCCGCACTAACATATTTTTTGTTTTCTCAAAAGTACAAAAGTTTTTTTTTTTTTACTTTTTCTGTACCTGAATCAAATGCCACGCACACCGCCACGCAGCTTTTGAAAACACGGGAGCCATCATTTCAACCCATCTGCAATACAAGCATTGTTTACATGAGAATTCTTCTTCTTTTTATTTATAAAGTCATTGCGGTTTAAACGTTTAAGAGTACGGTGGGTGTTGTTTTACCCAAAGCATGGAGGACCTGTGCTATTGCCATAACACCTTCCACCGCCTCGTAACTTAAAGTACCTCCTGTTTAAACCATAACAATCGTTGGAGGTTAGTTTTTTATTCATTTTTTTAAATGAATGGCTACGAAAAGTCTCCGAATAGATGCTTTGTAAAGTCGAATCACTGAAAACCTAAAGCACATCAAACCTGTGAACTTTTGAGTTCTTTTGGCGTACGGTAATTTGATGATGGATCTCTGATTTTCCAGGATCAAGTGCTGGCTGTGATATCTCAAGTTCTTCCTCTCTAATAATTGATATATACCTACAAATGGATGTGTTTGTAAGATCAACATATAACGTTTTCCTCTTAAAAGTGATCATTGTTATAAAAGTGGCTAAGGGGGTGTTTGGATGTGTATTCTGGAAGTGATTGAAGTGATATCAAATTATTAGAAAAATTTATCCAAACAACATAAATTGATAACCACCATACTAAACCAAATTAATCAAATAATCGTTCCAAAATGGAAATCCAAACAGACCCTTTTTTAGGACTTACTTGCTTGGATTAAATCGTTCGATATCAAGGTCTTCATCCCAAAGAAAAATGTAATCATACTCTGCAACAATATCTGGGTGTAAAAAACGCTTAGCGAACCACCTATAAGAATACAAAAAAGAAACCAAAAAAAAAATCCATTAAATAGATTTGACAACACAGCATAACATACTAGGATGTGTAACCGAAGAAAACGTGTTTACCATTTCGTTTGGTTCATGGCCGAAACATGAATGACCCGACTAGCCCATTCGAGATCATTCCATTGATCAACAATGGCATCATAATGAAAGACCATTACGACAAAGTCGTTTTCTAAAAACTGCAACATTCTAGTAAGGTCTCAGTTAGATCCGGTTAGTATTCAATTTAATTTTTTATTTCATGGCAAAGAAAAAGAATATAATGTAACTTATTGGGAAAAAAAATATACACAAACAAGCATTTGGATGACTTAGTTACCTTTGTTATAATTTTATTAACCAAATACTTTTGCTTTATTCCTGCTGCAATAGCCAGCAAACTCATCGAACGTTTTGAATGGCTCTGAAACAGAATAATGCAAAATCAAGAAAACAGTTCTATTAGATAGAGGGGTGTGCTTAAAACAATATGTACCACTGTTTATGCGGTTCTTGCACTTCTCTACTTAAAACTGGTTTTAAAGGATGTTTAGTATAGAAAAAATTTGAAGTAAAGAATCGCGAGAAGTATTAAAAAGCAATATGGATAACTCACACTATCATCAAACGAACCCCATAAAGGACGCATATCGAGATCAGAAGTTTTGGCAAGAATCCCTTCCGGCAATGCTTCGCTGCCTGGAGGCCTGCACCGGTTCTAAAACACATGGGAAGCTGTAAGGTCAAGGCGTTAATCAAACTCGAAACTATAACTTCTTTATAAGATAAAAACCTTGCATTTTTCTGCATCCTTCAACTCCATTTCTGATCTTTGTGGAATCTATAATTGCAGTTTACATTACTAGCCTTTGGTACAGTTCACAATCAAAGATCAATAAAGGGTTAATTGCATTAAAAAGTTAACCAAGTTTGTCCATTTTCTATGTCAGGAACTATCTTTGTTTTCGCCCATAAACACACTCAAACTCTTGCCATGTCAGCATAACGTGTGCCATGTCAGAATTTTGTTTTGACCCGGTTCAAAACAGAATAAAAGTTTGAGTGTTTTATGGGCGAAAACAAAAACCGGAACCAAGTTGGTTACTTTTTTATGCAATTACCCTATAAGTAACTCTTAACCAACTGGAAGGGAAATAAGAGTACTTTAAAGTCATTTGGAAAAAATGCAGTCCCAAGGAGATAAAGACCGAAAATTAGAGACGCCATGAGGATGAGAGTGGTGACACTTGTTCTACTCTTGGGTTCAGAGAACAGAGAAGCCTGAAAATATGAATAACAGTGAAATCGAAATCATAAACATTTAACTCTATTGCAGCTTCTATAGTATGTTTATGGGACAGATATCATCGTGTTGACTTTGAGAGTCGAACCGGGTTCTTTTTATAGCAAAACCTGGAAAGTGTGGGTGACTTTGGAAAATTTAAGATTGAAAATCAACTTTTAGTATGTTCTGTTACTCTGTTTTAGGAACAGAGCTACAATTTATTATCTTCACCCCAAGATTTGTGTAAAGTATGGTTGTAGCCTAACCCAAAAGATCAAAAAACCTGCTGCTTCATATTTCACTATTTCAGCCCCCACCCCCTAAATTTAGGAATTCAAACCCCATCCTTTCAGAATTTTAACCTGTGAAGAAAATTATAAACAGTTTTTTTTTTGACAGTTATACACCTATTATCGCTTTTTTCTTTTCTAACCTACTCTTCATCAACGGGATCAATCAGACATATATATATGCATGTGTGTATGTATGTATATATATACATAGAGAGAGAGACAGAGAGAGGGAGGGAGGAAACATACAAAATTGAACATCTTCATGTATATATGTGGGTGACCTGGAAGTGGTGCCAAAACGGAGAAGACGATGAAAAGTAGCTTTTTAAGGATTTTGTTATTAATCGGATGGGATGGAGGAAAGTGGATGAGTTTTTCGTAAAGCAAAGAATAATAATTAAAGATTAATAAATGATGATGATGATCACCGAATGTAATGTTTGAGGGGAAAGTAAGGAAGTTTTCAGTTTCCAGCAATAAAAGCAGTTTGCGTAACCGTCAAACGCCGTCGGTTTCAAGTCAGCCGAACAAAAACCCCGCCAACAGCGACCGTTGATTTTTTTATTTTTTTTTTCAGATTATACCGGTGGGGGGCTGGGAGAAAAAAATGAAGATAGAGCAGAATAAATGAATGAATGATTCCGTTTGATAAGGCGGGGGGAGGGGGGAATGAATGTAATGCATGTCGTTCGTGCGTAGACGTGCAGAGATTCTTGTGCTGACGCGTAACATCATTAAAACTCTTAATAACAATAATATTGTCGTCGTGGGTGCCACTTTCATCACAACTGTCATTTTGCTGTTGGCGATTCTGGGCCCTTGCTATATCTTTTTTTTTCTTTTTCTTTAACGATTAAATCATGTGTTCCTTTGCAAGATCATGTTGCGAATTATAGAAATCAGCTCAAGTAATGGTTGAGCTGATGTATTAGCGATGGGGAATTACATAGAAAGAATCAATTTCGGGATTGAGCTAACGATCGAGAGAGATTCTATCAAGATGAGAGGGAAGTCAGTTTTATTCATAACGGAAAAATCATAACGAATTTGTTACAGACATCGTTTATATAGACGATACAATTGACTCCCCTGACTTATCTAAAAATGACACTGAACCCCCTGCAATTCTTAACCACCAGCTAACGAACCAAGACACACTTTCACATAATGGCAAAACCGGTCCCTGTACTTTCATTATTCCGTAACAAAGCCTTCCACTCAAGCAGAGACGTATCCCCAAGGCTCAAATTTTGGAAATCATGCCATCATCAACTAAGCCTCTTCCCACATGGCATCTTCAGGAGTAGAATCTTTCCATTTGACTAACCAATGGACGATCATCCGATTGTCATTTTTGAAAACTTTCTTGTCTAAGACTATTTCTGGTTCTCGGGTCAAAGTAGTAGAACTAGTTGGAGGGGAACCCAGAGGTGGAATAGGGCCATTGTCACACCCTCAAATAACCACTAACGGAGTTTATACCGTTAAGGGGTGCGAGCAAACCAGGACCACAACCATTAGTTACAAATACTAAACGAATTAGAGTAAAGTCCAAATGTTTATAATAAAAACAGTTTTAAAAGTACGCAGCGGAATAAAAACATAAGTATCTTAGCACTAACCACGTGCTTAAATTACAAAACATGAATTGTTATTAAATTCCCGAATTTAGTTTAAAATAAAAGTAAGTATCTTCTTGTGCCATGCCAACCTCCAGTGGATACTCTTCAACGACCTGCAAAAGTGAAAACCACACAAGTGTCAACCTAACGGTTGGTGAGTTCACGGTGGGCATGACATGCATTGGCCCGGTCTCATAATCGTATTCATCAACATATAAATAAGTAATAGATTTGCAAAACATTGCCAAGTGTTGAATTACCGAATATGCACTAGTTAAGTAAAAGTTTAAGCGGTCAACCGATATCGCGGGTAGCTAATCCGGTTTCCATGCACTAAGGAAGTTCGTACTAGGGCTGAACGCTGACGTAACAGAGTTCGGCATTTGCCGATGGTTGGTGCCTCCAGTTGTGTCCCTTTCGGGAGGCCCACAACTAAAACAGGCTGATATTGAACTCCGTTCGGCCTCCAACCGGTTGGTTACACATTTGTATACCGCGGAGCAGGGTTTGTCAAACCCTCAGTAGATCTACCCAACATCCCCTCGCTTCTCAGATCAACAGTACTAAATTGAGGACTTTTAAGTTTTTAAGGCATCCTTAGAAATCATGTGATATCATTTGGTTTAGACTTTAACCTACACTAGTCATATTAAAAATGTTTATTCTGGATTTCATTTGAAATCCTAAAAAGAGTTTAAGTGTCAAAATGGTCGTTTTCGGATTTCAATTGAAACCCCAAGGATGGACAGTTGCAAGTGCTCCCCATAAAACACTCCAACTTCCATAACAGGTATCTCATTTGGTAATACCTCAAAATGTCAGCGTTGTTTTCCATTTAGTATATTCGTTGTGACCCAATCGGGCTCACAATTAAAGGGTTAGTGAAACTCACCTTAGGTTGCTCGGCTACACTTGCTAATTAATCCAAGTATTGCTTAATGAAGACCTATGAACACGTTTAGGTCTTAAGTATTAGTTTTGTGTCTAATCATTAACTTATCGTCACTATGGCCCATAACATAGCACGTTGGAACTACGACACGACATAACGACACACGACACCGATGGTTGATCATAAGCAAGGGTTCACATATTACAGAAATCATAGCATGTTTCATCATAGCATAATCATGTAAGTCATAGCATAACATTCAAATAAGTTGCACAAGTTTGGGTTTAGGTCTGGTCACAGTTTCGCTAGCAGTTTCGCTAGGCAGTTTCGCTGTGTGCACGGGCAGCACTTTCGCTAGGCAATACCCGATGACACAGTTTCGCTAGGCTAGTTTCGCTCGAAACTGTTGGCACAATTTCGCTAGCCTAGTTTCGCCCGAAACTGGTTTGAACTTTCGTTTATGGAATTTCGCTCGGTAGTTTCGTTCGGACAGGTCTGGTTGGTTTACCCGGCGACACTACAGTTTCGCTCCATAGTGTCGTTGGATGAAGATATACATAATTTCGCTAAGTAATTTCGCCCAGAGAACAGTACAGTTTCGCTGGTCGCGAAAAACACGTAAATCAGCCTAAAAATCAATCTAACAGCTTCCATATCTCATGTAATTCAATATCTAGCATGCATAATCATTTACCAACATCAAACAACAAGTTTTAACACCTTAAACATGGATTTTCATCATCAAATCACCAAAAACACATTTTAAACCTAAAATGACTAAAATGGCATAAATATTCATTATGGATGGATTTCAAACGTAAAGTTGCAGACTTTATAACAGATCTAGCATCCCTAAACATTATCTCAGAAGCATACACGATTTAATGAAGGTTTGGGCATGCTTTAAGGTAAAACACATAGAAAACACATAGAAAACACATAGAAATGGTTTTTGGAACTCACGGTTCGATCTCCAAGCTCAATGGATGATGGTTCGGGGCTGAGATCTCGATGGCTCGGTGTGATTCTCGGCTGACCAGATTTTCCAGGAGAAAGGATGGAGAGTGTGTGTGTTTTGTGTAAAAGAGGCAAATGGGAGAAACTAGGGTTTATTAAGATATTATATATCAGGGCCTAGTTTCGCTGGCAGTTTCGCTGGCCAGGCGAAACTAGCTCTGATCTCGTGTAATCCGAACAGCTTGGCTAGCTACCGGGCGAATCTGTAGTTTCGCTCGGTATTTTTGCCGGCAACCAAAATCATACAATTTGTCACATAATCAAGAATTTACAATTTGTCATGCTATTAATATTATTAAATCATGCGTTCAAATCACATTGCACGTAATGACAATAAATAAATGAACACATAACACATATGGGCGGGTTCGGTGATCAACCAAAGGTCGTGGACGTATTCGGCCTAGTTCTAGTTAAGCATTAGTTACTAAGTTGACACTTATAACGTAACTAACGGAATTGTCTAACGGAAGTTAACCTTGAAATTCTCGGATGTCACATCATCCCCTTTGTTGGTACTAGAATTCAGGAGACGATAAGCAGCTCGCATCAGCTCGTAGGCACTTCATGGTAAGGATCCTGAATAATATTTACTTACTAACGGTTGCTTCTCTATTGTTTGTTACTCGCAGGTTGACTTGGTCATTCATCACGTGTCCTAAAGACTCGGTCTATCAACAGAATCATGGGTCGGTTGGGATTCAAACGGCTAGTTGGCGAACGTGGACTTAGTTGCTATTTTTTAGGAAAGTTAGTTGCTATGTATTTCGTATTTAAACAGAGCTCTAGGCTTACACACACACACAATCTTTACGATTACAATTCTCTGCAACACTTAGAATTCGAGCTCATTTACTTTGTAACTAGTACTTTCGATTATATAAAAGTTTTAGGAGGCAGGTACTTTGAACCGGCCCCCGAGGTTTTTTGCCAGGCTCCTTGAGGATACTCAAGGATACTTGGATTTTCCCTCGTTACATCCTCGTGTCTATTATAGCAATTACATTTTCATCTTAATTTACATCAAACACGCTACCTCACATACAAAGTTTGATCAACTAATTGCTTAGGCAGTTTTTGACCAAAACAATTTGGCGCCCACCGTGGGGCAAACGGTGTTTGGATTCGATTAAGAGCCTTGATCTTCTTCCCATAACCGATTCTTGAAAATGTCGACTCAACCAAAATTTACCTCAAAGTCTGTTTCATCCTCTAAGCCCGCTGTCAACGCTGGTCTCCCCCTATTGACGAAGAAAGTGGCTGATACTAATGCTAAAGGAGTGGAATACCCCACTTTTACTGGATCTCAAGGTACGTCCACTGACTCTACTATTTCTAATAACGATCTCTATGTTTTGATCAGGCAAATGAAGGCCCATGCGGATGAACAAACCAAAACCAACGAGAGAATGATGAAGGAGATCATGGAATTGAAGAAATCGAAGAAACCAGTAGAGGAAATCAGCCCTTTGATCCCAAAATCATTCGGGTTCAACTCTCCGGAAATATCGGAGCAGCCGAAACAGAAAGTAAATCCCTCTACTGTTCAAAAGTCAGGTATTGCAACAGTTACCACTGCAGGATCCTCAGGCACTCGGCATCAGAAGACTTCCAGGATGATGGATTTGGAATACTCTGGATTCTACTCTGAGCAGCCCCCTGAACCTTACTACAGCGAATATGGAAGTCAGCAGCCGCCGAAATGCTCAAATCAGCAACCAGCCGGGTTTTTAAACCATCGGGTGCCAGCAGTCTCAATGCATCAATCTGCATCTCGACCACAACAATTCGCGGCAACAAACCTACATGAGCCTTGGAGTCAGCAATCAGCAATGCCTACTCCACAGATGCCACAGGGATCCTCATCACAGCCATTCCAACCATACCGGAGCCGCTTCCGAGCTGCTCAGGATCCTCAAGGATCCTTATTTTCTAACCCTACTGTCTCTGCAGGCACGTTCCCAGGTTCATCTCAGGAGATGCATGAGGGAGACTTCATCCCCATGCAAGTGGAGACTACAACTGAGCCAACCGTCGTTAGAGATACTGGATATGAACCTCAAATCCCTCTACAAACTTCCAGGGCTGGTAACAACTTTGATAATTATTATACTAACCCTAACCAAGGAATTGTGCAGGATGCAGGTATTGACCCCGTCATCGCCAGGGAACTTCAGAGGTTGAAAGACATGATCTCAAGTGTTCCTGGTGTTATTCGTCCAATTCCTGAAGTGCCAGCGGGCAGCCACAGGATTTCCAGATTTGCATGGCCCATCTGTGACGTAGAGATACCAAAAAGATTTCAGACCCCCAATATGAAACTCTACGATGGAACCACAGATCCTGAGGAGCACGTGGCACAATACAGGGAGCGAATGGAGATCAACCCCATTCCTGCAAACATCAAAGAAGCTTGCTTATGCAAGGGATTTGGTTCAACATTGACAGGACCAGCCTTGAAATGGCTACTCAGTATTCCTCCTAACACTATTACTTCTTTTCCCCACTTGGTTAACTTGTTTAATAACCAGTTTTCTTGCAGCAGGAGCTTTGAGAAGCTCACTGGTGATTTGTACAGGATAGTTCAGAAGCCCAGTGAATCCCTAAGGGATTATGTGGCCAGATTTGGTCGAGAAGCTCTAGATATCCCTAACTTGGATATGGCTGCTGCTGTAGAAGCCTTCAAAATGGGGATTAGAGGGGATTCCCGATTTTATGATGATTTGGTTATGACTCCTTGCAGGAACCTTGATGAAGTCAGAACAAGGGCACTGAGGTTCATCAGGTTGGAAGACGATAAGAAGATCCAAAAAAGAGGTGAAGAAACGTCGGGCAGAAGGACAAACTCTCCCGGAAAACAACAAAGAAACAAACCCTATTATCGTAATGATAATCCAAGGGTCAACGAAGTGGAAGAGGAAGACGACGAAGAGAACTTCCCAAAGGTATCTGATTATTGCTTTTCGGTTGACACAAGTGGTTTGTTATGTGCCTTGCAGGATCTAGGTGATAAAGCCAGGTGGCCAAGAAAATCGGATAAACAAGGATCATGGAAAGATAAGTCTAAATGGTGTGCCTACCACGAAGACTTTGGGCACTTAACAGATGATTGCATAGCACTTCGAAAAGAAATCAGTTACCTGCTCAGCAAGGGGCATCTCAAAGAATTGTTCGGCAGAAAAAAGAGTAAAACTCAAGAAGCTGCTGAGCTGCCCAAAAGAGCGCAATCACCACCAGCAGATGCCAAAGTGATCAACTTCATCTTCGGAGGATCTGACATATGTGGAGCCTCTTTCTCATCAGCAAAAAGACATGCCAAGGAGGCTAAAATGGATCAAGGCAGTCGACCAAAGAAGAATGCAATATTGACTGAAGACAAAGTCATTTCTTTTGACGAAACTGATAAGCAGGACATCCAGGATCCTCATCATGACAGTCTGGTAATTACATTATGTATTGCTAACCATTATGTTCGCAGGATCCTGATAGACAATGGCAGTTCAGTCAACATTATTCAATTGGACGTGCTTAAGAAGATGAGCATTCCCGAAGAAGAGATAATTCCAAGATCCTCAGTACTTGTAGGATTTAGCGGAGAAACCAAGCATACGGTTGGAGACATCAGACTTCCTGTTTACGTAGAAGGAGTCAATTCCATGCAGAAATTCTGCGTTATTGATTCCCTGCCTTGTTGCAATGTAATCTTGGGAAGGCCATGGATCCATGACATGAAAGCAGTTCCATCTACCTATCATCAATGTGTGAAGCTTCCCACACCTTGGGGAGTTGTAAGAATACTAAGTGATCAACAAGAAGCCAAAGACTGCTACACTTCTGCTATGAAGAACACTATCAAGTCAAAGCCAGCATAGCAATTAAAGAAACCAGCACGAAGAGTTCAGATGACAAAGGAATTGGAGACCAAAGAAGTTCAACTCAATCCTGAAGATCCTGAAATCAAAGTGCTGGTAGGAACAAATATTCCTGAGGATACTGAGGAGCAGCTCGTGAGCCTCTTAAAATCCAGAGTCACAACATTTGCATGGAAACATGAAGACATGACAGGTATATCCAAAGATATTATTACTCATAAACTTGGTATAGATGAATCTTTCAGGCCAATACATCAGAAGAGAAGAAAGTTCGCTCCTGAGAGAAACATCATAATCCAAGAGGAAGTTGACAGGCTGCTCAAATCAAGAATGATCAGAGAAGTCAAGTATCCTCGCTGGTTGGCTAATGTGGTGGTAGTCCAAAAGAAGAATGGTAAGTGGAGGGTATGTGTAGACTACACAGACCTAAACAAGGCCTGTCCAAAAGACCCATTCCCTCTACCACATATTGATTCTATGGTGGACGCGACTGCCGGGCATGAGATGTTGACTTTTATGGATGCATCTTCGGGCTTTCAACAAATTCAAATGGAACCATCAGATCAGGAAGACACGGCCTTCATGACTCCCACAGGTATTTATTGTTATATTGCAATGCCTTTTGGTTTACGAAATGCAGGTGCTACATACCAAAGGCTAGTCAACATGATGTTTAAAGACAAGCTGGGGGACACCATGGAAGTATACATCGATGATATGGTGGTGAAATCGAAAAAAGCGAAGGACCACCCTAGAGATCTTGAAGCTGCTTTTGATATCCTGGACCAATTCAACATGAAATTGAATCCTTCCAAGTGCCATTTCGGAGTAAGAGCCGGCAAGTTTTTAGGCTTTATGGTTACTGAAAGGGGAATTGAAGCCAGCCCCGAGCAGATACAAGCTATTATAAACTTGAAGTCTCCAACAAATGTTAAAGAAGTTCAAAGATTGACTGGAAGAGTAGCAGCACTTAACAGATTCATATCAAGATCTTCCGAAAAGAGCAAAGAATTCTATGACATATTGAAGAAAAACAAAAAGTTTGAATGGGGTGAGAAGCATGAAGCAGCTCTGAGCTCCTTGAAAGAATATCTGTCATCCGCTCCGCTTCTGATGCAACCAGTTAAAGGCGAGCCACTGTCTCTCTATCTAGCAGTTTCAGGCAGCTCAGTAAGTGCTGTGCTTGTGAAGGATCATGAGGGGCAGCAGCATCCAGTATACTATGTAAGCAAAACATTGCTAGATGCTGAAACCAGGTATTCTTATTTAGAAAAATTAATTTTAGCCCTTGTTATGGCTTCTCAAAAGTTAAGGCATTACTTTGAAACTCATGTTATTTATGTGAAAACTAACTATCCTATTAAGTGTGTCCTAAGAAAGCCAGAGATGTCTGGAAGAATGGCGAAATGGGCAGTTAAATTAAGTGCCTATGACATCATATATGAACCAAGAACAGCGATCAAGTCACAGGCCTTAGCAGACTTTGTGGCTGATTTCAGCAGCGACATACTGCCAGAAGTTGAACTAGAAGTCAAGCAGCTCGAAGAAGCTTCAGGCAGCTGGGTCTTGTATACAGATGGAGCATCTAATGTTAGAGGTACAGGATTGGGTGCGCTACTGAAATCGCCACAGGGGGACATTATCCCTCTATCTATCCACTGTGAATTCAAGGCTACTAATAATGAAGCCGAATACGAAGCTTTAATTGCAGGATTACAACTCGCTAAAGATATGGGTATCCAACACATTCAAGTTTTTATTGATTCCTTGTTATTAACTAACCAATTTAATGGATCCTATGCAGTGAAAGGCGAAAGGCTAACCAAATATCTAGACCTTGTAAAACAATTAGCATTATCCTTTGAATATTGTAGCATATCACAGGTACCTAGAGAAGAAAACGCAGAAGCTGATGCTTTGGCAAATTTAGCATCATCTTTAAGGATCCCAGAAGGTGTCAAGATTCCCATAACTCACATCCTGACACCGGCAATTGAAGAACAAGAAGTTAATGATGTTGCAACAGATAAAGATCAAGAAATGACAGACTCTCAGGATCCTCAACAATCCTGGACCTATCCTATCAAGAAATTTATTCAAGAAGGAGAAATCCCCAAAAACGAGAACTCTAGACTCTTCCGAACAAAGGTAATTCCATATTCAATAATAAATGGTATCTTATACAAGAAATCTCTTGCAGGACCATACTTGAGATGCCTCGAGCAGCCTGAAGCACATGCAGTACTTCAGGATATTCATGAAGGTGATTGTGGCAATCACACTGGGGGCAGATCACTATATTCAAAAGTATTAAGAACAGGATACTACTGGCCCACCATGAAGAAGGATGCTATGGCCTTTGTTCAGAAGTGTGATGCATGTCAGCGGCACGGCAACATCCTCCATCAGCCTGCTGAGCCGCTCCATTCAATATCATCTCCATGGCCGTTCATGAAATGGGGAATGGATATAGTTGGTAAGCTGCCTGTAGCACCTGGAGGAAAAGTCTTCATGCTGGCTATGACAGACTACTTCTCTAAGTGGATTGAAGCCGAAGCTTTTGTTCAAGTTAGAGAAAAGGAAGTAATTTCCTTTATCAAAAGGAATATCTTGACAAGATTTGGAATTCCATCAGAAATAGTGTGCGACAATGGATCTCAATTTATTGGAAAAAGGACAACAAGTTTTTGTGAGGCATGGGGCATCAAGATGGTAACTTCAACTCCCATACATCCACAAGCTAACGGCCAAGCAGAATCGAGCAATAAGATTATCATCAATAACCTCAAGAAGAAGCTAGGAGACAAGAAGGGAAAATGGGCTGAAGAGCTGCCTTTCGTATTATGGGCTGATAGAACGACCTCCAAGAATGCTACTGGTCGAACACCATTTTCCTTAGTGTTTGGATCCGAAGCTGTAATTCCTACTGAGATGGTGATGCCAACTGCGAGAACAAGCTGCCGGGATTTTGAAGCAAACAAGCAAGAGCTCCTTGAAGATCTTGAAACAATTGAAGAAATCAGAGACCTTGCAAAATTTAGGATGGCAGCATACCAGCAAAATATAGCCAAATCTTATAACAGGAATCTCAGAATCAGAAGATTTCAAGTAGGAGATCTGGTACTCAGGAAAGCTTTTCAAAATACAACCAATCCGGCACATGGGAAACTCGCGCCTAAATGGGAAGGACCCTACCTGGTGGATTCAGAAGCTGGAAAAGGAGCATACAGGCTAGCTACCGTGGAAGGTGAGCTGCTCCCAAGAGCTTGGAATGCAATTCATCTGAAGTTATATTTTATGTAAGTTCTCTTTGGACCCTTTGAGCATATCAGAGAATCCTTGTCCAAACTTCGAGAACTTCAGGTATGATTTTTACCTTTATTTCATTTTCACATTATTATCTTTGTGGAATGTGTACTGACTTAGGCATCGGAGGGGTGTTAGCAAAACTAACACCCACCCCTCACCGAGCCTTGAAGTGTTTTGTAGGTGCTCCGAGCGTCCTACCATAAGCTAGAGGCTGATCACCTCTTCTAAGTCTAAAGCATTCTGAATGCTGTCAAAAGGTTTAGGAGGTTTTCATCTTCTCGTTCACTAATGGGAATCGCCAGGAGCGCAAGACCCTCGCCAGGAGCGCATGATGGTGGCCTGTGGTTCAAGGTGGTGCGACCAGTCCATCTAAGGGTGGCTGATAATTTCATCACTGTTGGCCATAGAGTGCACTTCAAAATGGATGGCAGACGTGTCATCTCAAAGATTCTAAGGTTTTTGGCATTTTCATGTCAACAAAGGTTTAGACATATTCGTGTCTCTCAAGTTTTGGGCTTGACCCCAGTTGGCTTAGTCCCAAGTATCTTTGAGCTTGTCCTCAGATTAGCAAAGGTTTCTAATGTTTTCACATTAACTAAAGGTTTAGACATATTCGTGTCTCTCAAGTTTTGGGCTTGACCCCAGTTGGCTTAGACCCAAGATTTATAAAACGTTTTACACCACGAGAGTACAAAGTTGGGCTTGACCCCAGTTTAACTTATTCACAAGTGCTCAAGGTTTTTGAGGCATTTCGTGCCTTAAAAGAATATTCTCAGTTCTATCGGAGTTTCATCAAGTCTATCTTAAGGATTCCTAAGGATCCCTGGCGATCCTGACTACTTCTACGGTTGGAGTATTCTTGAACAGGTTATATTGGTACTGCGTTTGGTACATGTTTTTATTACTAAGTGTTAGATGGCATCATGGTTTGTTAACATTGGCAAAATTTTAATAAACTTTTGAGTTTTTCAACTAAACTATGCTGAGCATCCTGTAGGATCCTCATTCAAACATTTTTCAAAATAATTAAAAGCATACACGGCACACCATGATGATCAAAATACTACTGAGTCATATTTATGCAGGAAATCAGAGAAGTTGACCCCAGGCTTCGTCTTGGAACCCAAGATCCCTCCACCTGAGGCCAACTATATTGTCTAAAGGAGCTTGGACTTCGCCTTGAAACTCAAGGTCCCTCCATCCAAGCCCCCAAAAAAGTTAAACTACCGTTGTTTTTGTTTCACCACTACCATTGTTTACAAAAGCTTCACCACAAATATTGTTTACTGAACCTGAACCTGACCATGAACCAAACAAACTAAAAAAGCGGGCTCAGACCGTTGCATCGTCCTCATCGCCCAGCTTATCACCAGCAGCCTCCGCCTGCTCAACCTCCTTGCCCTTGCCCTTTTCCTTCTCAGCTTCCTTCTCGACCTCCGGCTCAGCCTCCTTCTCAGCCTTTTCAGAAGCATCTCCCCTTTCAGCCAACAGCTTCTTAAGGCTCACCTCCCAGTCCTTCACCGGCCAGCTCTCTGGAGTGAAGCCATCAGCCTGTGCAGCAGTTGCCATCTCAATCATACACTCCAGCACGCTGATGGCGGCTGAAGATTGAGCGTTCAGTTCGGCCTGCTTCAGGGCTTCAGCAACCGCAACATCTTTCTCTTTGAGCTGCTTCTCATATTGGCGAGCATTGCTGGCTGCGGCCTTATTCAGCTTCTCAAGACGAAGCGTGGCCTGATCAAGTTTGAGCTCAGAGGCTTCAAGCTTCTGCTCGGCTGCTTCGAGCTTCTGCTCCAGGGCTTCCACTTTACCTTCGAGGTCAATCACCTCGTGGCTCAGTTTGTCAATGCCCTACACATCAGAATAAAAAAGGGAAGTGTTATAACTTTCATTTTTACATATTTCCCTGTTATTAAACTACGACTTACAATATTCACTACAGCCTGCAGTGAGAGCAGCTTGTTAGCAGCTGCAACGGGAGGAAGATCATCGAAGCTGTCCACATTGATAGTGGAGTCAGGAGCTTTGCGTTTCTTGGCAGAAGAAGTCTTGGAACGAGTGCTCGGAGCTCGGAACTTGGGGGCTGAGGTGTCGGTAGGAGCCTTGCTGCTGGTCTCCTCAGTTTTCTCTTTTTTGGCAATGAGCAGCTTAAGGTCCTTGAAGGAGAAGTTGGAAGCTGAACCTGGAGCTTCATCATAGACAGTGAAGGATCAATTTCAGAAATAATAAAACACCATTCAAAGACGAAAAGGGAACAATTAAATGAAAGTACCTGTTGACATGGTTCTTGAAGGGCTAAGAGATTGCTGGGAAATGCTTCTGGCACTTGAAACGTCCTCGGGCTGGCAGCTTCTTTCTGCTGCTGGGATGCTGAAAAGATCCTTGAGCTTCTTGGAGGATTCACGGGTTGGTTTTATCAAAGCTTCAAACTTGGGCGCTGCAAAGACAGAGGCACAATCATATCAGTTACATGCAATGGAAGAGTATACGGGATTAGAATGTTACAAAAACTCTTCCTACCCTTAATGACCCACTGGGTAGGAAGGTTCTCACAACCAACGAGGCTACTTCGTTTCACAAAGAAAAATTGACGCTTCCAATCATGGTCGTTGTGAGAAGTCCTAGGGATCATCTGAGCTTCTCCAGTTCGAATTTTCAAGACGAATCTACTGTTACCGTGAGTGGCCAACCGGTAAACTTTACAAATCTCAGCAACTCCGATGTTCAGATTATGGGACTGGTTCAAATTTTCAAGAGAGAACAGAATTTGCCACACCATTGGCATGACTTGGGAGTAAGCGAGACCGGTGACGGAAAAGAACTCGTTCACCAGGGTCGGAAACGGAAATGTCATGCCAAGAAGAAAAGGGTAGTTCAGAAAACAAACCCAGTCGTCGGAGATATGGTCGGCTTTCAAAGAAGGGTCAAAGGGACGAATTTCAGCTCCAGCGGGGAAACAGGAGGATCGTTTCATCAATGCGATCTTGCGATCGTCAAAATTACAAGTTTCCTCCGCCGTCGCCGGGAGGAGACCTTGGTCAGTAAACTCGTCGGCCATTTGGTCGGAGACCGTGGCCGATGACTGTGCTGGATTTTTCCCCATGCTCAGAGAAAACGAGAAGGGCGGAATAAGAAACTAACCTGGAGGAGACGCAAGGAGCTCTAGGGTTTCGCCGAGAAGAAGATGTGGTGAAGAATTAAAGTGATGAGAAGATTATAAAGGGATAATCTAACGGGAACTTCGCTTGGGAAGTTGGGGCTAATTACTCCCCATCAAATCATAGTTACTTAGCGATAAGCCACGAATTCAAATTTTCGACAGCTGTCTCGCATGCACCAACTGCCAAAAATTTGGGGGCAATTGTTGGTACTAGAATTCAGGAGACGATAAGCAGCTCGCATCAGCTCGTAGGCACTTCATGGTAAGGATCCTGAATAATATTTACTTACTAACGGTTGCTTCTCTATTGTTTGTTACTCGCAGGTTGACTTGGTCATTCATCACGTGTCCTAAAGACTCGGTCTATCAACAGAATCATGGGTCGGTTGGGATTCAAACGGCTAGTTGGCGAACGTGGACTTAGTTGCTATTTTTTAGGAAAGTTAGTTGCTATGTATTTCGTATTTAAACAGAGCTCTAGGCTTACACACACACACAATCTTTACGATTACAATTCTCTGCAACACTTAGAATTCGAGCTCATTTACTTTGTAACTAGTACTTTCGATTATATAAAAGTTTTAGGAGGCAGGTACTTTGAACCGGCCCCCGAGGTTTTTTGCCAGGCTCCTTGAGGATACTCAAGGATACTTGGATTTTCCCTCGTTACATCCTCGTGTCTATTATAGCAATTACATTTTCATCTTAATTTACATCAAACACGCTACCTCACATACAAAGTTTGATCAACTAATTGCTTAGGCAGTTTTTGACCAAAACACCCTTGTAATTGGAATTTTCGTCCCGAAAATTATTCTTGCGTTGTAGCGTTCGCAGCCTCAGCTGTCGTCGTTGCTGTTGTTGCTGGGGAAAGAAAGCAAAAGTTTTTAGGGTCGCCACATCCTCCTCCTGTTAAAGGAATTTTGGTCCCCAAAATTAAATCATACCTTGAGTTTCTGTGGACGTTTGCTCGAACAAGTGAGGATACTTTTTCTTCATTTGATCCTCTCGTTCCCAAGTATATTCTGGTCCACGCTTTGAGTTCCATCGAACCTTGACAATCGGAATCTTGCTACGTTTGAGGGCTTTCTCCTCGCGTCCCATGATTTCTACCGGTTGCTCGATAAATCTCAGATGTTCGTCGATTTCCAATTCCTCCAAAGGAATTATTTCAGTGTCTTCCGCCAGACATTTCTTTAGATTAGAGACGTGAAACACGTTGTGAACTCCATCGAGTTCGGCAGGTAGTTGTAAACGGTAGGCCACCGGGCCTACTTCCCCAATGATTTCAAATGGACCGATATAGCGAGGATTCAACTTTCCACACTTTCCGAAGCGTATCACTCCTTTCCAGGGAGATACCTTCAATAGTACCTTGTCGCCTACTTCGAACTTCAAAGGTTTACGGCGTTTGTCGGCATAGCTCTTTTGTCTGTCACGTGCTGCAGCTATCCGCTTTCTGATTTGAATGATCCGTTCGGTTGTATCATGAATGAGTTCTGGTCCAGTGAGTCCTTTCTCACCTGTTTCGGCCCAACACACGGGCGATCTACATTTTCTGCCATAAAGCGCTTCAAAAGGTGCTGCACCGATACTTGTATGATAACTGTTGTTGTAGGAGAACTCCACCAACGGAAGGTGGGCCTCCCAGTCTTTACCAAAGTCGAGAACGCAAGCTCGGAGCATGTCTTCCAAAGTCTGAATAGTTCGTTCTGTCTAACCATCAGTCTGTGGGTGATAAGCTGTACTCATATCCAGTCTGGTTCCCAGTGCTTCTTGCATAGATTGCCACAATCGGGAAGTAAATCGAGGATCTCGATCGGAGATAATAGTCTTAGGCACACCATGACGTGCCACAATTCGGTCAATATACAGCTTTGTTAACTTATCCATGTTATCATTTTCCCTCATTGGAATAAAGTGTGCAGATTTGGTTAGTCGATCAATGATAACCCAAATCGCATCCGGTCGATTCGATCGATGAGGTAATCCCGTTACGAAATCCATAGAGATATCCTCCCATTTCCATTCTGGGATCTTTGGTTGCTGTAATAATCCAGAAGGCTTTTGGTACTCGATCTTAACTCTTGAGCATGTTAAACACTTAGCCACATATCGCGCAATGTCGGCCTTCATATTCGGCCACCAGTACAAGTTCTTCAAATCCTGGTACATTTTATCCGATCCTGGGTGCACCGAATACCTTGATTTGTGAGCCTCGTCCATCACGAGCTCACGGAGATTTCCAAGTAACGGAACCCAAATTCTGTCACTATAATATCGGAGTCCATCGGACTTAATTTCAGATTTACCATCTACCCCTCGCAGTGCTTCGGTTTCGATGTTTTCTTCTTTTAAAGCTTCTCTTTGGGCATCGCGGATCTGGTCCGGCAATCCCGTATGAATGGTAAGTTGCAGCGCTCGTACCCTTCGAGGCTTTTCATACTCTTTTCTGCTTAAGGCATCAGCCACAACATTGGCTTTTCCCGGGTGATACTTAATTGCTAAGTCATAGTCATTTAGTAACTCGACCCACCGTCGTTGTCGCATGTTGAGATCCTTCTGATCAAAGATGTGTTGTAAGCTTTTGTGGTCGGTAAATATTGTGCACTTTGTTCCGTAGAGGTAATGTCTCCAAATCTTGAGTGCATGAACAACGGCTCCTTATTCCAAATCATGCGTTGTATAATTCTTCTCAGTGTCCTTCAGTTGCCTGGACCCATAGGCAATCACTTTGTCCCGTTGCATCAACACGCAACCGAGTCCTTGAATGGATGCATCACAGTAAACTACAAAGTCGTCAACCCCATCGGGTAACGTGAGAATCGGAGCTGAACATAACATGTCCTTAAGAGTTTGAAACGCGCGTTCTTCTTTTTCACCCCATCTATATTGCACTCCTTTGTGCGTTAAGGCTGTTAAGGGTTGAGCCAATTGCGAGAAACCCTTAATAAATCTTCGGTAGTATCCGGCAAGTCCCAAAAATTGTCGGATTTCGGTCGGCGCTCTAGGAGTAGACCAATTCTTGATAGCTTCCACTTTAGCTGGGTCGACATGAATTCCATTCTGATCAACAATGTGTCCAAGAAACTGGACTTCGCGAATCCAAAAATCGCACTTTGAAAACTTAGCGTATAGCTGTTCCTTGCGGAGTAATTCCAAGATAAGTCGTAGATGATTCTTGTGTTCTTCCTTTGTCTTGGAGTTGATCAAAATATCATCAATGAAAACTATCACAAACTTATCGAGGTACGGCTTGCACACTCGATTCATCAGATCCATAAATACGGCCGGTGCATTAGTTAGCCCAAATGGCATAACTAGAAACTCGTAATGACCATACCGAGTTCTAAAAGCAGTCTTGGAAATATCTTCATCGCGAACACGAAGCTGGTGATATCCAGACCGTAGATCAATCTTTGAAAAGTAGCTCGAACCTTGCAGTTGGTCGAAGAGATCGTCGATTCGAGGAAGTGGATACCGATTCTTGATTGTAACTTTGTTAAGCTCTCGGTAGTCAATACACATGCGGAACGTTCCATCTTTTTTCTTAACAAACAATACCGGTGCTCCCCATGGAGACGAACTTGGACGAATAAATCCTTTGTCGAGTAACTCTTGAAGTTGTGCGGAGAGTTCGTTGAGTTCGCTTACCGCCAAACGGTAAGGTGCGCGTGCGATCGGAGCGGCTCCAGGAGCTAAATCGATTCCAAACTCGACTTGTCGAAATGGAGGCAAACCAGGCAGATCTTCAGGAAATACATCTTGGAAGTCACGGACTATCGGATAGTCGTCGATTCTGCGCTCGGGAAGTGTCGTGTCGGTGATGTTTGCAAGGATCGCGAAGTGACCTTTACGAAGGCACTTTTGAGCTTTGAGAAACGAGATAATACCGGTTACTGTTCCACCTTTCTCGCCTTGAACTGTTAACACTTCACCGTCCTTGAGTGGAATACGAACCACTTTTTCTTGACATAAAATTTCAGCTTGGTTTTCAGACAACCAATCCATTCCTACTATAACATCAAAACTACCAATCAGGAAAGGCATAAGATCGATTGCTAACGTATGGCCAGCTAATTCTAACTTACAGTCCTTAACTATCTGAGTTGTATCATGAAGTTTACCGTTTGCTAACTCTACCACATACTTAGCATCTAAGGCAATCGGTTTAGCATTAATTAGCTTAGCAAACTTAGTGGAAATAAAACTTCTTTCAGCACCAGAATCAAACAATAGAGTAGCAAAGAAACCATTAAGGATGAATTTACCGTTAATCACGTTGGCATCGTTGCGAGCTTCACCTTGACCCATGACGAAGGCGCGACCTCTACCATTCCCACCATTTCCGTTTCCACCATTACCATTCCCACCGTTACCATTTCCGTTGCCCTGGTTTCCACCGTTGCCATTGTTACCATTCCCTTGTCTGCGCAATTGCGGGCAATCTTTCCTCATGTGGCCTTGCGCACCACATTCATAACAGCCACGGGCTCCACCATTGTTGTTGTTCTGATTGTTTCCTTGCCCGTTGCGGTTGTTTCCGTTTCCCCTGTTGTTATTTCCCCCTTGATTCTGACCGTTGTTGTTTAACTTTTGCAAGTTGGTCCAGCAGTTGTTGGCTTCATGCCCCAGCTTCCCACATCTTCCACATTCCAAACCTTTGTTACACATACCACTGTGGTGTTTCCCGCACTTGTTACAATACGGGGTTTTACCCTTGTAGTTTCCATTCCCACCTTGGCGATTGTTACTCCCACTGTTGCTGCCATTGTTGAAATTGGACCTTGTATTGTCAGATCGCTTGTTCTGATATTGGGAGTTAGAAGATCTCCCAGATTGGTTCCCAACAGTTTGATTGTTCACAGAAGTTGCTGGAGCTTCTTCTTCAGCCTTACGCTTGCCACTTAAGGCAGTCTTTTCAGAGATTCTTGCAGGAAGTGTACCTCTCTCAACCTCCTGATCGGTAAGCTTATGAGCCAAACGGATGGCTTGTTGCACAGTTGTTGGGTTGCTGGCGGTCACCAAGCTCTTGATTTGGGGTACGAGACCCTCCAGATAACGCTCAATGCGCTTAAATTCAGCATCAACCATTGTCGGGCACAGTACCGCATATTCGTGGTAACGCGCAGTGTATTCCTCAATTTCAGATCCAGACATCTTGGAGTTCAGAAATTCTCCTTCCAACTTTTTGACTTGATCTCGAGGGCAGTACTCCTCCATAATCAGTTCCTTGAATGCTTCCCAATCCATGTTGTTAGCCGCATTTACCCCAATCATCTGAATTTCAGCGTTCCACCAGGAGAGAGCAGCTCCCTCGAAAGTACCAGTCGCAAATTTCACCTTGCTCTCAGCAGGGAAGTTACACATAGAGAAGACCTTCTCAGACTTCTCGATCCACCTGAGGAGTCCCACCGCTCCTTCCTCACCGGAAAATGTCATTGGCTTACAATCCATGTAGGACTTAAACGTGCAGTGATGGTGATTTCCTGATGCAATTAATAGTTCGGGTTTCAAATTTTGAACAGGTCAAAATACAATTGCTTTGTGCCCTATCTGGCATAATAATTACCCTGAGCGGCGTACGCAGCTTGGACGGCTGCCACAGCGGCTTGCACGTGCTCATTAATCATAGCTTGTAGTTGTGCAGGCGTCATGTTAATGTTGCTCCTCCCGTGTCCTCTTCCAGACATCTTGCTGGACAGTTAAAGTAGCCAGTGTTCAGTCACAGTTATACTTTATACATATCCCATAATATGTATATCAACAGTTCCCCGTTATCCCACTATTAGTCCAGAAAAATTTTCGTGCAAAATCGAGGCGTCGTCGGAGAATGTCGTAAGTCGTAAGTACTATCGTCGAAAGTCGGCTTTCCCATAAAAGTCACCGTCGGCGTAGTCATCGTAGTAGAAATCAGGACGTAGCGTGTAGCATCGTTTCGTTGTCGCTTCCCCCGTATAGTGTGCGTATTAGCGTTCGCGTTTCGTATTCGTGTGTGAAAATTTTCCTAAGGTTTTCCGTTAGACTACCTAGACACGGTCTATATATATACTTATATATATATATACATATGGAGTATTTACTTACACAGCAGAGCGAGTATCCCAGGTTGGCACGTAAAAATGTTGTTTTGGGAATTTTGTTTGTTCGTTTGTAACTAAGGTTTCAAGTTGCAGTTTCCAAATCGTTTTCAAAAATGATTCCAGTTCTCTGCAACTTATGGCTCTGATACCAATCTGTCACACCCTCAAATAACCACTAACGGAGTTTATACCGTTAAGGGGTGCGAGCAAACCAGGACCACAACCATTAGTTACAAATACTAAACGAATCAGAGTAAAGTCCAAATGTTCATAATAAAAACAGTTTTAAAAGTACGCAGCGGAATAAAAACATAAGTATCTTAGCACTAACCACGTGCTTAAATTACAAAACATGAATTGTTATTAAATTCCCGAATTTAGTTTAAAATAAAAGTAAGTATCTTCTTGTGCCATGCCAACCTCCAGTGGATACTCTTCAACGATCTGCAAAAGTGAAAACCACACAAGTGTCAACCTAACGGTTAGTGAGTTCACGGTGGGCATGACATGCATTGGCCCGGTCTCATAATCGTATTCATCAACATATAATAAGTAATAGATTTGCAAAACATTGCCAAGTGTTGAATTACCGAATATGCACTAGTTAAGTAAAAGTTAAAGCGGTCAACCGATATCGCGGGTAGCTAATCCGGTTTCCATGCACTAAGGAAGTCGTACTAGGGCTGAAAGCTGACGTAACAGAGTTCGGCATTTGCCGATGGTTGGTGCCTCCAGTTGTATCCCTTTCGGGAGGCCCACAACTAAAACAGGCTGATATTGAACTCCGTTCGGCCTCCAACCGGTTGGTTACACATTTGTGTACCGCAGAGCAGGGTTTGTCAAACCCTCAGTAGATCTACCCAACATCCCCTCGCTTCTCAGATCAACAGTACTAAATTGAGGACTTTTAAGTTTTTAAGGCATCCTTAGAAATCATGTGATATCATTTGGTTTAGACTTTAACCTACACTAGTCATATTAAAAATGTTTATTCTGGATTTCATTTGAAATCCTAAAAAGAGTTTAAGTGTCAAAATGGTCGTTTCCGGATTTCAATTGAAACCCCAAGGATGGACAGTTGCAAGTGCTCCCCATAAAACACTCCAACTTCCATAACAGGTATCTCATTTGGTAATACCTCAAAATGTCAGCGTTGTTTTCCGTTTAGTATATTCGTTGTGACCCAATCGGGCTCACAATTAAAGGGTTAGTGAAACTCACCTTAGGTTGCTCGGCCACACTTGCTAATTAATCCAAGTATTTCTTAATGAAGACCTATGAACACGTTTAGGTCTTAAGTATTAGTTTTGTGTCTAATCATTAACTTATCGTCACTATGGCCCATAACATAGCACGTTGGAACTACGACACGACATAACGACACACGACACCGATGGTTGATCATAAGCAAGGGTTCACATATTACAGAAATCATAGCATGTTTCATCATAGCATAATCATGTAAGTCATAGCATAACATTCAAATAAGTTGCACAAGTTTGGGTTTAGGTCTGGTCACAGTTTCGCTAGCAGTTTCGCTAGGCAGTTTCGCTGTGTGCACGGGCAGCACTTTCGCTAGGCAATACCCGATGACACAGTTTCGCTAGGCTAGTTTCGCTCGAAACTGTTGGCACAATTTCGCTAGCCTAGTTTCGCCCGAAACTGGTTTGAACTTTCGTTTATGGAATTTCGCTCGGTAGTTTCGTTCGGACAGGTCTGGTTGGTTTACCCGGCGACACTACAGTTTCGCTCCATAGTGTCGCTGGATGAAGATATACATAATTTCGCTAAGTAATTTCGCCCAGAGAACAGTACAGTTTCGCTGGTCGCGAAAAACACGTAAATCAGCCTAAAAATTAATCTAACAGCTTCCATATCTCATGTAATTCAATATCTAGCATGCATAATCATTTACCAACATCAAACAACAAGTTTTAACACCTTAAACATGGATTTTCATCATCAAATCACCAAAAACACATTTTAAACCTAAAATGACTAAAACGGCATAAATATTCATTATGGATGGATTTCAAACGTAAAGTTGCAGACTTTATAACAGATCTAGCATCCCTAAACATTATCTCAGAAGCATACACGATTTAATGAAGGTTTGGGCATGCTTTAAGGTAAAACACATAGAAAACACATAGAAATGGTTTTTGGAACTCACGGTTCGATCTCCAAGCTCAATGGATGATGGTTCGGGGCTGAGATCTCGATGGCTCGGTGTGATTCTCGGCTGACCAGATTTTCCAGGAGAAAGGATGGAGAGCGTGTGTGTTTTGTGTAAAAGAGGCAAATGGGAGAAACTAGGGTTTATTAAGATATTATATATCAGGGCCTAGTTTCGCTGGCAGTTTCGCTGGCCAGGCGAAACTAGCTCTGATCTCGTGTAATCCGAACAGCTTGGCTAGCTAACGGGCGAATCTGTAGTTTCACTCGGTAGTTTCGCCGGCAACCAAAATCATACAATTTGTCACATAATCAAGAATTTACAATTTGTCATGCTATTAATATTATTGAATCATGCGTTCAAATCACATTGCACGTAATGACAATAAATAAATGAACACATAACACATATGGGCGGGTTCGGTGATCAACCAAAGGTCGTGGACGTATTCGGCCTAGTTCTAGTTAAGCATTAGTTACTAAGTTGACACTTATAACGTAACTAACGGAATTGTCTAACGGAAGTTAACCTTGAAATTCTCGGATGTCACATCATCCCCTTGTAATTGGAATTTTCGTCCCGAAAATTATTCTTGCGTTGTAGCGTTCGCAGCCTCAGCTGTCGTCGTTGCTGTTGTTGCTGGGGAAAGAAAGCAAAAGTTTTTAGGGTCGCCACATCCTCCTCCTGTTAAAGGAATTTTGGTCCCCAAAATTAAATCATACCTTGAGTTTCTATGGACGTTTGCTCGAACAAGTGAGGATACTTTTTCTTCATTTGATCCTCTCGTTCCCAAGTATATTCTGGTCCACGCTTTGAGTTCCATCGAACCTTGACAATCGGAATCTTGCTACGTTTGAGGGCTTTCTCCTCGCGTCCCATGATTTCTACCGGTTGCTCGATAAATCTCAGATGTACAGTAGAGTGAATAATTGCATCCTCAGGTAGTTTTAAAGTATAAGCTACCTTAACCATTCTAGCTACCACTGGATAAGGAGTTAAGGACCATAAAACTTTGAAAATAATTTGTGATTAAGTCTAGTGGCTACTGATTATCGCCTATAAGGAATTAACTTTAGGTAAACCCAATCCCCCATTGCAAATTCTCTATCAGTCCTATGCTTGTCGGCAAATTGTTTCATCCTGTTTTGGGCATACCTCAAATTGGCTTGTAAAATCTTAATAACTTCTTCTCTTGCAGATAGGCTTCTATCCACAACATCATTAGAACTATCCCCTGGTAAGTAAAGAATATGCATTGGTGGTTTTTTTGCCATAAATGACCTCATAAGGGATGTATTTAATAACAGAATGGTAAGATTATACCAAAATTCTACTAAAGGAAGCCATTTGGCCCGGTCCTTTGGCTTATCAAAGCACATGCACCTCAAATACCCTTCCAAGCACCTATTTAACACCTCTGTTTGACCATCTGTTTGAGGGTGGAAAGAAATAGAAAGCTGATGATCAATGCCTTGCAATGTCATTAGTTGTTGCCAAAAATTACTAATGAAGATTTTATACCTGTCTGATACAATAGTCTTTGGTGATCCATGCAATCTAAACACATGATCCAAGTATAGCTGAGCCACCTCCATAGCAGTAAAAGGATGTCTTAGAGCAATAAAATGCCCTCCCTTACTCAATCTGTCCACTATAACCAAGATAACATTTTTATTAAAGGACATAGGGAGCCCTTCAACAAAATCCATGGAAATGTCCTGCCGTACACCTGTAATAATAGGTAATGGCTGCAACAAACCAGGATAAGCAACTGTTTCAGCCGTACATTGCTGACAAATAGAACAATGTTTAACACAAAAAGCCACATCTTTTCTAAGTTTTAGCCAGTAAAATAAAGAAGCCACCCTATTAGCAGTAGCCAATGACCCAGATTGACCACCCATGGCAGAGTCATGTAGCCACTTAAGAATATCTTGCTTCAACTTTTGAAAATTTTTAGTAACCAATTTACCCCTCCTTCTGAGCTCACCATTAAACCATTCATATTGGGAATGAGAAGTAGGATCCTGTTGCAGTTCTTGAATTAGTTTAGTGATAGTTTCATCTTCCACCCAAGAGTTTTTAATGGCTAACCAAAGATCTGAATGAATTGAGGAAGCCAAAGTCTGCAAAATCTCACCATGAGTGACCTTGAAAATTGCATCAGCAACCTTATTTGTTGACATGTGTTTGTACACAATATCAAAGTTATAACCCATCAATTTAGCTATCCATTTCTGCGGGAATGGAGTAGAAATTTTGCTATCCATCATGTACTTTAAGCTTTGCTGGTCAGTTTAATAATGAAATGGTTGTTAACCAAATAATGCTGCTATTTTTGGACTGCATGCATGATGGAAAGCATTTCCCTTCATAGGTAGATAGCAGTAAATTCTTAGCAGATAGAGCTTTGTAAATGAAAGCCATAGGATGCCCTTTTTGCATTAAGTCAACCCCAATTCCAAAACCAGATGCATCAGTTTCTATTTTAAATTGCTACTGAAAATTAGGAAGAGCTAAAACAAGTAGGTTAACCATGGCAGCTTTTAAAGCATTAAAGGTTAATTCAGCTCCTGTAGATCACACAAAGGAGTCCTTCTTTGTTAAATCAGCTAAAGGCCTTGCTAATTTCCCATAGTTCTTCACAAATCTCTTGTAGTAGCCTGTTAGCCCCAAAAAAACCTCAAGCCTTCACATTAGTTGGGATGGGCCAATCATGTATTGCCTTTACCTTGCTAGGATCAGTAGAAACCCCTTTAACACTAATCAAATGGCCCAAGTATTCCAATTCTTGTGCAACAAAGTCACATTTGCTTTTCTTTACAACCAACTTGTTATGTCTTAACAATAGAAAAACCACCCTTAAATGTTGCAAATGATCTACCCAAGATGGACTATAAATCAAAATGTCATCAAAGAAAATTAGAACAAATTTCCTCAACTGCTCCTTGAAAACATGGTTCATTAACCCCTAAAAAGTGGAAGGAGCATTGGTCAACCCAAAGGGCATGACTAAAAATTCATAGTGTCCACAATGAGTTTTAAAAGCAGTCTTATGTATATTCTGTGGATCCATTCTGATTTGGTGGTAACCAGATTTGAGATCCAACTTAGAGAAGTAAAGTGTGCCACATAGCTCATCAAGCAACTCTTCTACAAGAGGGATAGGAAATCTGTCAGGAATGGTAGCCTAATTTAATTTCCTGTAATCTATGCACATTCTCCAACTCCCAACTGTTTTTAACCAATACTACAGGGGAGACAAGGCACTATTGCTATGTGTCACACCCCTAAAAATCCACGCGCGGAATACCACCGCAGGGAGCGTGACAAACCAGGATCGCCGTTCATTAGTTACACCAAACGACCAGTAATTAATAAAAAGGTTGTATATTTCATTAAAATATAAACACAGAGTTTTACAAATGCGGAAGCGTAATAAACTGAAAGAATTAGTGTAAAAACACCGTCACCCAAGGTGACGTGGCTTGTGCAAAGTTAATAAAATGGTTTCAAAGTCTCATGCATCCGTACTCGTGATACTCAAACATCTGCAACCTGAGAATAACATGCTAAAAAGTGTCAACACAAAAGTTGGTGAGTTCACAGGTTTATCAGTTCAAAAACAGTTCCAATTAATGTAAATCGACTGTTCCTCGACAGTTCAAGTTTAAGTTCAAGGTTGACTGTTCAACAACAGCTCAAGTTCATGCTCAAGTTTAGTTAGTATAATCCAGATAATATATCAATAGCTAGCTAGGCTATTTTCAAGAAATCAGTGCACGTTTGACTAGATAAACTAGCTATCCAGTTACTGAAGCTCGACAAGTTTAATTGTGCCTCGTTAAGACAAAGAAGTATATAACACCCGTTCGATATCCAATCGAGTCAGCGCGAATGACCCGGGTGGGGCTTGTCAGGCCCAGTAGATCTACCAAATAAGTTCTCGCTGATGCCACATTGACAGTAACTCTAAAAGTGAGGACTTTATCATAAGTGTGCCACTATCATTCAGGTGATATAATTATCTAAAAGTTCAAGTGTTTGCATGTTAATCTCCCCCAACATGATTAAAATAGGTAAAAGGGGCCGTGAAACTCACCTTTGGGTGCACAGCAATTCCAGATAAATAATAAAGCAAGTGGCAAGTAACAGGTCTTGTGCAATCTATCAGACACCTATCGAGCATATGAATATAAGTGTGTGTTCGATTGAAAGTGGCTAAGTCTAGACCAACAATGAAATTAAATAATGTCAGGCTATGATATGACGAAGGTTCCATAACTCCAAAAATAAGACGAAAATTGGCACATTGCCAAAATCATAACGATCACAAAAATTCAACAAAAATATATTACTCATTAATAATATAGGTTCATGAAATCGTTTAAAATGATATGTATATACATATATATATATATATATATATATATATATATATTCGTAACCAAAAAAAATAGTTATATCAATAAGAGTACCCCAAAAATGTACTCATGTGTTTTTAAATATTTGCATGAATACAAATCCAATGTTTAGAATGTTTAACTCACTAAATGCGTTATATTTTTACACAAGTGTAAAAGTTATCAAAACGTGCATTTTATATCCCTAAATACCTATATTTATATATTTCTCAAATATGTATTCTTTTATAAATCACCGTTAAATAGCCAAAAATTTTATTTAAAAACCAAATTAAATAAACCAATGGGATATTGATCAAGATAACGAGCCTTCAAGAAATTATACGTGTCCAAGGTTGACTTAGGGAACGATCGGTGGTGATTTGTGGGTTAAACAAGTCCAAAATTTTGATTAAAAACAAAACAGAAAAAGAAGGGGGATCACTGGGTTCGAACCCGTGACCTCTAATTCCTCAAGCGACGCCCTAACAATTGAGCTACAGGCAGATTTGGTTTATATTTCAAAAATACTGGTTGTATTTATAGCGTTGACATGCAAACTGGATTACAGAAAACGTTTAAAAAGAATGGGGCGCCCAGGGTTCGAACTAGAGACGTTGCAGATTCAACCCACAAGGGCTAGCCACTTTGCTGGTCCCCTGAGAACACTTTTCAGACGCAAAGAAAATATTAAACTTGTTCTGTCGGGTGCCTTCTTCTCCATGAAGAACCCTACGCACACCCGACCTCCATTAACATCTAAAAGAAGCTTTACGATTACATCCAGAGGCCTAAGAGATCGAACAAAATGTGATTCATACCTTGTGTTGTTGGTCTGGATTCGAAACCCGTGATTATTCTCGCCGTTCGTTCTCCGAAATTGCATGTGTGTCGTTACCTAAACCGAACTACGAATTACGTCGAAACTTGAACACAACCCATAGTATAAACTCGCAAAGTGCCAGAGGGTGGTCGAAGATGAGGGCGTCGAGATGAGACAGAGATGACGATCGGTGGTCGGAGGGTAGTAAAACGAAGGTAACGGGGTCGGATATCTGAGTTGGGGTATCTCCCATCGATTTCTTGAGCACAGAGGGTTAAGGGTGATGGTTGTGGCTCAATTGTGGAGGTTAGAACTATGATGATAACCGAGTGTTAATGTGTAGTGATTGCCGGTCGATTCAAGGGTTGTAACCGGTTAGGGAAATCAATGTTCGCCAACCAGAAAGTCGCCGGTAAGGTAATCGACGGGTAATTAACCCATACATTCATTTCTTTAAAATGAGTTTGGTTAATTGACAAAATAAACCCTTAAGTTTGGAAAATGTGCATACTACCCCCTCTAGTTTATGATTTAATTTATTTCAAACCCTAATACTATATTTTGTATACCGATTTTGTAGTATCGTGTTTAAACCTCACTTACTTCTATAAAACACCGTTAGGGTTTCCCATCATTTCTAAAATAATATATATTTTCTTTTCAAGAAAATTATCTATATGAAATATGACAGCACATAATAAATTCACATGCGGCGTCCCATAAAATCATGAATTTATATTCGTGAATATATATTTTGAGTTCACATAAAATGAAAAAAATGCAATCATAATGAGACGTGTGTAGCTCACATAAAATCATATCATAGAACATGATTTACATAAAATCATAAAGTATAGAACGTCTAGACTCAAGTGCATGATCGTATAGTGATAGTTACACAAACCCTAGTTGTTATGGTCGACACAAGTCAAACAAGTCAAACACATAAATGTTCACACAACATTTATATCAGTTTACGTTTAGGTTAAATCAAGAGAAGACCTGGAAAGGCGAATTGTCACAGGCGGATTGTCACACTATGTCTGATTACCCCTTGCTCTAAAAGTTCATTGGTCATTTTTTCAATGACATCTTTTTGTAAACCAGGATACCTATATGGCCTCAAGTTAATACCCTCAGTTCCTTGCTTTAGTGGTATTCTATGTTCAAAATAATTCCTTGAGGGAGGTAAGAATTTCAAATCAGCAAAATCATCTTTAAATTCTTTTAACATCCCTTGTAATTCCACTACTTGGGTAGCAGTATGGTTAACATCCTGTAACACCACTGAAGTATTAGTATGGGTTCCTTCAACAGCCATGACTTGAATCAAAGACATTTCACCCCTCTGCTGTTGAAGCTTTTTAAGACCATTTTTCCCAACACAATCAACTTCTTATTTTGTTGGCCCGTCAAAACTACTTTCTGACCCTTAAGCTTGAATTCTATGGTTCTATCTTTGTAGTTTAGGTTGATAGCCCCCAATGTAGTAAGCCATTGCACCCCTAAAACTATGTCAACCCCCCCCCCCCCCCCCAAATGGCATTACATAGACATCAGTCCTAAATGTGTAAGCCTGCATCTTCCACTGAAAATTCTCTACCATCTGATCACATACCACATTATTACCATCTGCAACCCTGACCAAGATGGCTGATCTTTTAATAAAATTGCATCCCAATTTTTTAGCCAAACTAATATGCAAAAAATTGTAAGAACTACCCGTATCCATCAAAATTTGAATTTCAGTTTTTCTATAATGACCCGTTACCCTCATGGATTGATAAATATCATTGCCTTCTATAGCATTGACATATATTTTTGCACACTCTACATTATTAGTTTGTATTTCAAATGGATCCTTGGATCATCTATTTCTTCTTCCAAATAGTCCCCACTTCAATATGATATAATTAGGGTCTTTTACCCTTACAAACATGATCCCTGGTATACTTCTCATCACAAAAGTAACATAATCCTTTAATCCTTTAGACCTTTTATCATCTAGTTCTTGCTGAGTTAAAGTCTTTTTAACACTACTAAATTTCTTAGTTTCTTTTCCCACAAACTTATTATAAGGTACCACAACTTTACTATTCACGAGAACAGGGCTAGGTAGAATAGGAGGTTTATACCTTGTTTTGACCATCTGCATTGCAGCTTCTTGCAACTTAGCAAGAGAACAAGTTTCTTGAATAGTCTTGGGATGGAACATTCGAACTTGTAACTGAATACCTTCTACTAACCCGGCCAAAAAACAACTCAGAGCAAATTATGTTGGTAGATTTAATCTGCTCAACACTGCATCAAAAGATGCAAAACCATATACGGATCGTTTCCAGATCATAGAAGGATAGAGACGGAGAAATCTAGTCATTTATTGTGTCAAATGGTTACACCGAAGGAGTTTACATCAATGAAGCTCGGGAGAGGTTGGACAGACCTCTCCTCTCAACACAAAGACAAATGACCAAAAGTGTAAGGATCAAACAAACCCTCACGCGATATCTGGTCTAGTGAAACCGTGCGGAATCCGGTTTAACTAGATGATTCAAGAAGAACAATAAAAATCAATGTAATCGAAAAGTATGTAAAGCAATTGAAACAAACCGATTAGTAGAAACACGATTGACTTTAACACTGGTTACTGCTTACACCTTTGATCGAATTCTCTATGGAGAATTCGATGATCACCTCCACACACAAACTGACTAGCAAACTCTACAAAACATAGAGATAACCTATTTATAGCTAAAGGGTTTACGAAACCCTTAGCCCATTCTAAACAATTCGGACCCAATACCCCTACACAATTAGCCCAATTACATATTAACACTAGCCCAAAACCACTAACTAAGTCCAAATCAATCTAATGCAAAAGCCTTAAATTCCAGGCCTCTACAATCTTCCCCTAGGCTTTAGCATTAGACAGTCTTCACATTCTGAACTTCTTGGACAAATTCACAGTTGCTGGATCATACCAGAGCTCCTTGGCTACGATCTCAGCTACTGCTCGAGTGTAACACTTAGCATATTCTTCAGTGTCTGGGCTACACTCAATCTGATGATTAGCTAAGACCAGGATGTCTTTCTTGTGGAACCGCATCAGATCATGAACTTCCATGACATTGATGGTCTGGGACTTGCAGAGAATCTTTGCTTCACCAGAATAATCACTGTATGCCCATGTCTGAAAGTCATGCAGACAGTCTTCAGGATGTCTCATGGGAAGAGGAATCGTCTTTGTCTTGTCTGTAGGTGGATACAAGACATTTGTAAACTTCTTGAGCTTCTCATCTTCCTTCCCTGGGATACATTTCTTTCCATCCCATTTGAAAACTTTCCTGTATTTCATCACATACGACTTCTTGTGAGGAAAATCCTCAAACCTCCTGAACTTGCTCCTTACAGCTTTCTCCAATTTCTTATAGAAATATGTGGCTTGATCATTGTTTGACGGGTTGGAGAATGGAGCCTGATACAGCATAGTCAAATCCACGTTCGTCCAGGAGTAGAATTGAGTCCAGCTTTTGTAATACTCCAATGGATACTGACCCCTTCTTCTTACTACGAACATGTTCTTTTCACCATCAAACATCCACGTCTTCACTGGTGCAGTAATGCCTTGTCTATCATGATAGTGCTCTCCCAGTTGAATTAAATACCGCTCAGGTGGATAGGCAAATGTTTGTGACTCCCACCCTCCATCAAAATCAGAAGCGGGAACAGTCATATAGTCTCTATCTCTGGTATCCTTGTCATCACTAGAGGTTTCTGGCAATACTGGTTGTGTATCCTCAGGAATATCTGCTTCAAAGTCAAACACTGGTGACTGAGAGGAATCACCTGCACCTGAACCTCTTTCTGTTTTATCTCCCTGCTTAGACTTCTCTGAATTTAGTTGCCTGATCAGCTTGTGAAGTTCTCTCAACTGCCTTGTGAACTCTCTGTTAACTTTCTTCTGATTCTCCAATTCAGTATTATGCACCTTCTGAATATCTATCAGATCACTAATAACTTCATTCTGAGTATCATTCTGGGCTTTCAAACCTGCTATCTCAGCTCTGAGTTCCTTCTCTAATCTGAACTCCGGGGTTTCTACTGCCTTCCCCTTATCTTGAGCTGTGGGCTGTGAAGAAGATGGACCAGCACTTGAGCTTGTGACTGGTGGGACATATGAATTCAGTCTTCTTCTGCTTGGGTTGCTGGGGCTTTCTGTGTGGTATGGTGTAGCAGCTGACACAATTTCTGTCTTATCAGTCTCATCAGTCTCTTCAAATGTAACAGAAGCACCGAGGGGAGGATCCTCTGTAG
>JBCNJP010003055.1:0-18000 GCA_039602395.1 Deinandra increscens subsp. villosa | reverse complement strand
TAGTTGGCATGAAACGTCTTCATAAATTCATCAAATGCCCAACATTGTTCTTGTACCTTAACCTCTTTAGCAATCGGATCTTCAGGCTTCTCTGCTTCTTTCTTCTTTGATATTTCTTCAGCCTCAACACCTTTTTCCTTAGGAAACACTTCAAACTCATCACCAGACTGATTGTTGTTGAAATTTGAGTATAAGTCTGGATATTCTTCTTCTGTAATATCTTCTATCTCAACTTCCTCCTCAAATATATCTTCAACATCTTCATCTGATTCTGATTCAGATGATTCATATTTCCTCGGTGCTGATTCAGAAGCTTTTCTCATTTCT
This sequence comes from Deinandra increscens subsp. villosa, assembly GCA_039602395.1. Taxonomy (NCBI): domain Eukaryota; kingdom Viridiplantae; phylum Streptophyta; class Magnoliopsida; order Asterales; family Asteraceae; genus Deinandra; species Deinandra increscens. The sequence goes on along the minus strand of JBCNJP010003055.1, from coordinate 17,673 downwards.
TCATGATTCAGATCAAACACAGCTTGCAACTGTTCTGCCGTCAAATCACCAACAAATTCACCCTCTTCAAGCATCTGCAACATCTGTTCGAATTCACCCAGACTCGTTGTCGCTTGAGTAGATAGGATTGACGTAATCGGCACTGCTTCTCGAGAATCTTTCTCCCCCTAATAAGTAGATGTCCCAGCACCCAAACCAGTAGTTCCGGTCAGGCCTGATCCTCCACCAACATTCCCATGAGGATCATCTTGATCAGGATCATCATTTAGATATCGCATTGGATCTTCATTACAACCCGAACTATCCCTAATCTCCCCCTGAGCTTTAAATTTCTTCATCAAGAACTTTATTTGCTAATCCATTTCGAGAAGCAATTTGCTCCGAGTCTGACTAGATCTGCTCAACCGCAGGATCTCTTGATCTTTTGCCAAGTCACGACTCTGCAAGGCAGTGATCTATTGACTTTGAGATTGATTTTGAGCTCTTAATTCATCATTACTTGTCCGAAGCTCAGTAATCATCTTCTCTTGCTCCTCAGTTTAGTGTTCAACACATCAATCTGAGACTGTTGATCGCTTAACGCACTCTGAAGAATACTGGCTTGTGAGAATGACACAGAACCTTGTTCAAAGTTGAAATTAACCTCTGGTGTCGAATGTGAAGAAGCTGTAGCGGCTGTTGCTGTCAAGAACACCGGAGTTGTGGGAGTTGAACCCATAAGCTGATTCACAAACTGCGCACCAGCACTTGCTGAAGGTGTTGTGCTAATAGTTGTTGATCTGTTGGCATTCACGAGATCTTGCAAGAAGTCAAACTGAACATTAGACACCGAAGTCTGGACAGTTTTAGACACATCTGGCAGATACTTTGCTGGACTGGTCGATATAGATACACCGGAACGAGGCTTTAGAATAAACTGTGACGCTTTCTGCCTTTTACCTCTTCCACCAGCAATCGACTTCTTCCTCTTTTGTGAAGAACCAGACGCTTTCTACTTTCCTTTGCAATGAACTAAATCAGCGTCAGGAGCATAATCTTCCTCGAACTCAGATGAGGCTACATTGTCGTACACCCGATCCTTGTAGCGATCATTTCTCTTGATTAGGCTGATTCCGTACGCGAAATGTTCATCGCTACCTTTACTGAGCTTCACATATTTAGAGTCGATCAAGACACGCACAAACGGATTGTTTGTATCAGACAAGTCTTCGGAGTCAGCCCCAACATTCATAAACTCCTCATCATCATCAGATTCATCTTCCAGGGTATTCACCGCAGGTGTCTCAGTCACATTAACAGATACAGGAACTTCCTGTGCTGAGACCACCTGTTCAGAAACTGGCGGTTGAGAGACAACAGGTTCAGGCACTGGATTTACTGGTTCCTGTACTAATGGAATTTGTCTTTTAGGTCTTTTCACCCTTCCTTGTTGTGGAATTTGATTTTGTTCCACGATCCAACTGTAATAAAGTTCCTCTGAATCACTACCTTCTCCATGACGAGGTGCACCCTGTGCTGGTGCCACGTAATCAGCATTCACTAAATGACCAATCAAGCGCTTCAATCTAGGCTGAAATTCTGGTTCCTTCTTTTGATAAGACGCCAGAGCACCCACACTTGCTTCTGTCATATGTTTCAGTTCCATCTTCTGTGTTTCAAGCTTCACCAAATCAGGATACCGGTCATTAAGGATCATCTGTAAAAATCTTGGATAGATGGCTGCTTTCTTTTGCCTTTGAGTTAGGTTTTCTCTCATGTAATGAAAGATTAACCCAGCAACATTATACACTCGGTTCATCACCAAAGCATTCATCAAAGACAACATTGTTTGTTGAACTTCATCGTGCCTGGATATTTTGTGCCCCAAACATACCAACAAAACATGCGCCAAGTATTTGTATGGAACGCTCAGCGAAGATTTGTAGACCCATTCTTTACTTGGATCATCGGTGTACCAAATTTCGCTTCAAAAATGCCACGTTATCTTTAGGAGGAAATTCCAAAGGTGCAGTTGTTGTATCAGTTTCCAACTTCAAAACCCTGCGAATATCCGCTTCAGTGACTTCAACTGATCGACCCTGAATGGTTGCAACAATTCTGATTAGAGCATCAGTAATCGTCCGCGCAGTACTCCAGAACTCCAGAATAATATCACGATATACATCACAGGATTGAGTGATTGCATAGTGAATCCTCGATCGTCTCAGAAATTCAAAAATCCCGGATCCGCCAAATTTATCAAGCTTGCCTCATCCAACACCAATATATGCACAAATGTTGTGTTTGTCACTGATCTTTAGTTCGTTTGCCATATCCGAAAACACATAAGATAAAACATTTATTAAATTCCATGTTATTAACAGATATAATCACCGATTTCGTCAGCTCGTTGTCATTTGCGTAAACGAACATCTTTTTGATCAAAAAAATGTTAACCCGCCGAACTCCGTCCGAGCCTCGTCTGAACCCCAAGTTCGGAGTGTCTGAACTCCAAGTTCGGAGCCTGACGAACTCCGAAGAGTTTGAATTTCAAAATCAGTGATCTAGACCAAATCAAACCACAAGAATTGATACCCTTGGTCGGATTTTGATTACAAACACATAGGAACCTTTTTTATCTTCTAAAAACAAGTTTTATGTAGTGTATTTTCAGATCTAGGAACCTGAATAAGTCCGAACGGGTTTTCAAACAAAAATCCCACAAACAGTGAACGAAAAGTAAATCTATGAACACCATTGTACTCGGAATCATTAAACCTACCAAGAACCAGTCTCTAAATGTCCAAACAAGATGTAAAACGAAAATTCGAAAATTGGGCAGCAGTTCGGTGCAAGTTCAGAGTAAACAGGAGATTATGAACTCCGAACCTCAGGTTTGGACTATTTATAGCCCAGGAAGTTCGGACCTCCGAACTTCTCTTTCGGACCAAAAATCCCATCGAACGCTGGCCGTACTCCACCTTGGGCCTCTCCAAACCTTGTCTGAATTTGGACTTCGGACCCTCAGAACTCTTGGTACGGACTTCCGAACTTCAGGTTTGGACAATTTCAAAAATTTTCAAATTAAACCCCTGATTTTGAAGAATCTTCAAATTAAACCTCAAAAGTTTTAAGATTTGTCAATTTGCTTCAAACTTCGTTCAATTCAATGATGAGTTTTCTGAAAACAAATCCGTTTGGTTGTTTCCGGCATAGTTTTGAATTTTTCACTAACGGTTGATCGAAAATAAAACAGAATCAAAATCCTTTTGATTTTTACAAAATTTTCAAACACACCAAAAATCTTTTTGAATTTTTACAAAATTATACTAAAACACACCTAAAATCTTTTTGTAATTTTCAGATATTCAAGCAATAAACCAAGCAGAAATGAAATAACCGAATGAAGGACTAATATAACTAAAATGTTTTTGGGAGAAAGATCCAGACGCGAGATCATATCAGCTAATGTGCATCAGACACACTTCAATTTCATTTTTAATCAGCATGCAAGTCAAGTTGGCAGCAAATACAACATTTCAGTTTATTTCAGTTTGGGCAGATCAATTTTTACAGCTTTCTGATATGTTAAGTTATGATTTAGCATGCATTGATAATATGATAGCCCACATAATCAGAAATACCGGTAATCTGCTTATTCTATTTTTGTATTTTTCATAGAATCTGATTTCCACCGAGATTTATTGTCCAAGGTGTTTCATGAAAAAATAAAGCAGAACCCTAAACAAACAACAATCAGGTCGGCCAAGAGGCACGCAGAGAAAGTCCGATTGTTTAGGAAAATAAAAAATAGAAAATAAAGCAGAAATTGTATAACCCAACAAAAATCAGGTCGGTGCTCCCGTACACGTAGAGAAAGTCCGATGAGTTATACGAAACACCAAAGAAAATAAAGCAGAACGTCAAACGAACACCAATCAGGTCGATCTTTCAATACGCAGAGAAAGGCCGATCTTTTAACAAAATAAAGAAAATCAAACAAGTTTAAATATTTGCAAAATGAAAGCATGCATACACCAGAACAACTCTTATTCTGTTTTTGTTTTTTTTTATTTTATTTAATGCCAAGATCACACAACATCCGTCATGATGTGCCTTACACTTAATCAAGCAGATTTTTATGTTTATATCATACTAGTATATATCAGATTCGCCCTTACGCATTTTAACTAACCAAACAAGAACCTACAGCCTTTCATTTTTACTTTATCCATGGTTGTTAACATACGCCGATGTAATATCACTTCTCGTTTGGTCGGATCAATTTCTTAATTTTTTATTTTTCCATTTTTTTTTTGTTCTTTTTGCATTTTTTCATTTTTCCATTTTTTTATATTTTCTGATTTTCTCCCCCTAAAATACAAAACTCTTTTTGTGGATTTTTGATAACAAGAAAAGAAAATCAGACAACAAAAGTAAACAAAAGTAAAAATGATCAACCGAATTTACACAACAGGTAACTTTTGTATGCCGTTGATTTGCAAAAGATAACGAAAGAGGGATTTATCAAATGCTTTCGTAAAAAGATCCGCTTTTTGAAAATCAGTATGGATCTTTTGCAGATCAATCAAGTGTTTTTCAATACAATCACGTATGAAGTGATGAAAACGCTGGAGCGTCAGGATCGGCTTAGTTCGATATCAATTATGTAAACGAGAATGTAAACAATGGTGTAAATATCAATACTCAATCTCTCATTAACGATCAACACGATTACAAGAGAATTAGAGTACAAGAACACACACACTCTCAGAAGTTCTCTAAAAAAAACAACTACAAACAAAAACAAAGCTACAACTATATATATAAACTACGGCCGGCCGAACTCCAAGGCTTGTCCGAACCTGAAGTTCGGTCAACGCTCGGCCAGGGTTCGACCGGAGTTCGGCCACCAGAACTTAAGTTGTAATCTTTATGTCCTTGAAACTTTGTCTGATCCAGGTCATTGCCACATCATGTATCAACAAACTCCCCCTTGGCAACAGCTAGACCGTTCTTTATCAGCCTTGAACATCTGCAGCTTCATCTCTCTTCCTTACCAACTCATGATTATTCCCGGCATAGATGTTAAATGCAAAACAAATCCTTATCACCTTGTGGAACTTTAGCGCCTACTCCATGTAACCAGGATGATACAAGATTAAATTGTGATAAAGCACATCTATATCAGCCTTTGAAAGATTGATCAGCCACATTGGATCGTAGATCTTTATAACTCTGTTATTCTCCTTCAGCAGAATCACAGCTTCACCTGTTTTCTCGTTATAATACCACCATCTTTAATCCTTAATGAAATCAAGCTCCATCTTCATTAGTGGAATCTTTTTCGGCTTCTTCTTAAAAATCAAGATTATCAGCTTCTTTCCAGTTCTTGCATGAATCCTTGTACGAGATCGACACCTTTTGGGTTTTTGAGGATCTAACAATTGAAATCCTTCACGGCATTCTTTCTCAATGAGATTCTTGAAATGTAGACCCTTCCAATCAGTGCCATAATTGCACAAAGGCTTTCGAGTCAATTCACGAACATCCCAAACTGGTAAGCTATTAAAATCCCTGGCACATTTGAAATACTGGATTCCGTGTTGGCGTTTAATCCCATTGCACTTCAAACTGTCAGAATACATCCAACTGATTATATCACCTGACGCTTGGCCCTTAAATTTGACATACAATTTTTGTTTGATTGGCTTTGGAGGAGGAACATAGTTGGCATGAAACGTTTTCATGTAGTCATCAAATGCCCAACACTGTTTCTGTTCTGTCGCCTCCTTAACCACCGGGTCTTCAGGTTTTTCTGCCTCCTTCTTCTTAATTCTTTCATCACCTTCAGCATCTTTCTCCTTAGGAAACACCTCGAAATCATCATCATATTGATTGTTGTTGAAGTTAGAGTATAGATCTGGATATTCTTCTTCAGTGATATCCTCTACCTCAACCTCTTCATTAAAAATACCTTCTTCGTCTTCATCAGACTCTGGATCAGAAGATTAATATTTCCTTGGTGCTGATTCAGAAGCCTTTCTCAATTCTTCATCGTTCAAATCAAACACCGCTTGCAATTGCTCAGTCGTCAAATCACCAACAAATTCCCCCCTCTTCTAGCGTCGAAAACATCTGCTCAAACTCACCTAGACTTGTTGCCGCTTTGTTTGATGGGACCGATGTGATCGGCATTGCTTCTCGAGAATCTTTTCCTTAATAAGTAGAAGTCCCAGCATCCAAACCAGTGGTTCCGGTCGAACCTGATCCTCCCCCAACATTCCCATGAGAATCATCTTAATCGGGATCATCGTTCAGATAACACATCAGATCTTCATTACAACCCGAGTTGTCTCCAATCTCCCCCTGAGCTTTAAACTTCTTCATCAAGAATTTTATTTGCTCCTCCATCTCGAGAAGCAAATTGCTGTGAGTCTGACTGTGACACCCGAGAATTTCAAGGTTAACTTCCGTTAGACAAACCCGTTAGTTACGTTATAAGTAGCTAATGCATAACTAGGCCGAATACGTCCACGACTTTTGGTTGATCACCGAACCCGTCCATATGTGTTATGTGTTTATCATTGATTATCTTTATGTGAAATGTGATTTAAATACATGACTTATTATTGTGTATAGCATGATTTATTGTAAATACTTGATTAAGTGAAAATTGCCTAAATTTGGTAGTCAGCGAAACTACCGAGCGAAACTACAGATTCGCCCGGTAGCAGGCTAGACTGATCAATGTACCCGAGATCAGAGCCAGTTTCGCCAGCCAGCGAAACTACCAGCGAAACTAGCCTCTGATATAAATAAACATAATGAACCCTAGTAGCCTCATTTGCTCAAACACACAACAAACACACACACTCCCTGAGATTTCTGGACCAGCCGAGAATACCATCAAGAGACCAAGATCTCAGCCTCTAGACCATCATCTCTTCTTCTCTATCGATTCTAGGATCAACCGTGAGTCCCAAAAACTATGTTTTATGTGTTTTCTACATGTTTTCTTCTTAAAGCATGCTCAAACCTCCATGATATTGCTTGATCTTCTGTATGTATGCTTTAGGATACTAGATCTGTAATAAAGTTGATAACTTTGCGTATGAAATCCAACCATGATAGAGATTTATGCCATTTTAGTCATTTTAGGGTTTTATATGTGTTCTTGGTGATTTGATGACAAAATGCATGTTAAACGTGTTAAAGTTGCTTGATTTATGTTAGTAAATGCCCATAGATGCTAAATAATGAATTGCATGTATGATCAGAAGCTGTTAGGTTGATTTTTAGGCAAATCCGTATGTTTTTCGCGACCAGCGAAACTGTTGTTCTCTGGGCGAAACTAAGTAGCGAAATTATGTATCCTTCCAGCGACACTGACCAGCGAAACTATAGTGTCGCCGGGAACCTGACCAGACCAGCTCGAGCGAAACTATCGAGCGAAATACCTGAACGAAAGTTCAAACCAGTTTCTCTGCGAAACTAGGCTAGCGAAACTGCGTCAGCAGTTTCGGGCGAAACTAGCCTAGCGAAACTGTGTTACCGGGCATTGCCTAGCGAAAGTGCTGCCCGTGCATCCAGCGAAACTGCCTAGCGAAACTATGCTAGCGAAACTAAGGCCTGACCTAAAAAACCAAACTTGTGAAGTTGTTTAAGTGTTATGCCATGACTTGCATGATTTTGCCATGATGAAATATGTTTGATATCTGATTCAAATGAACCCTTATTTATGATCAACCATTGGTGTCGTGTGTCGGTATGTCGAGTCATAGTTGCAACGTGCTATGTTATGGGCCATAGTGACGTTAAGTAAAGATTAGACACGAAACTAATACTTAAGACCTAAACGTGTTCTAGGTCTTCGTTAAACAACAATATTGGATTTACTTGAAGTGTAGCAGTGCAACCAAAGGTGAGTGTCACTAACCCGCATACCGTGAGTCCGATGGGCCACACCGAATAACTTAACGAAAAACAATGCTGACAAACTCGAGAGTGCTAGGCACCTCACTGATAAACATAAGAACACGGGATGCTTGGCACCCACTTGATGAACTGAAGTGTTTTATGGGAACACTTGTGAATTCTGGATAAGCAGTTTTATGCCGTTTCAGAAATCGTTTATTCAGAATTCACAAGTGTTCCCATAAAACACTTCAGTTCATCAAGTGGGTGCCAAGCATCCCGTGTTCTTATGTTTATCAGTGAGGTGCCTAGCACTCTCGAGTTTGTCAGCATTGTTTTTCGTTAAGTTATTCGGTGTGGCCCATCGGACTCACGGTATGCGGGTTAGTGACACTCACCTTTGGTTGCACTGCTACACTTCAAGTAAATCCAATATTGTTGTTTAACGAAGACCTAGAACACGTTTAGGTCTTAAGTATTAGTTTCGTGTCTAATCTTTACTTAACGTCACTATGGCCCATAACATAGCACGTTGCAACTATGACTCGACATACCGACACACGACACCAATGGTTGATCATAAATAAGGGTTCATTTGAATCAGATATCAAACATATTTCATCATGGCAAAATCATGCAAGTCATGGCATAACACTTAAACAACTTCACAAGTTTGGTTTTTTAGGTCAGGCCTTAGTTTCGCTAGCATAGTTTCGCTAGGCAGTTTCGCTGGATGCACGGGCAGCACTTTCGCTAGGCAATGCCCGGTAACACAGTTTCGCTAGGCTAGTTTCGCCCGAAACTGCTGACGCAGTTTCGCTAGCCTAGTTTCGCAGAGAAACTGGTTTGAACTTTCGTTCAGGTATTTCGCTCGATAGTTTCGCTCGAGCTGGTCTGGTCAGGTTCCCGGCGACACTATAGTTTCGCTGGTCAGTGTCGCTGGAAGGATACATAATTTCGCTACTTAGTTTCGCCCAGAGAACAACAGTTTCGCTGGTCGCGAAAAACATACGGATTTGCCTAAAAATCAACCTAACAGCTTCTGATCATACATGCAATTCATTATTTAGCATCTATGGGCATTTACTAACATAAATCAAGCAACTTTAACACGTTTAACATGCATTTTGTCATCAAATCACCAAGAACACATATAAAACCCTAAAATGACTAAAATGGCATAAATCTCTATCATGGTTGGATTTCATACGCAAAGTTATCAACTTTATTACAGATCTAGTATCCTAAAGCATACATACAGAAGATCAAGCAATATCATGGAGGTTTGAGCATGCTTTAAGAAGAAAACATGTAGAAAACACATAAAACATAGTTTTTGGGACTCACGGTTGATCCTAGAATCGATAGAGAAGAAGAGATGATGGTCTAGAGGCTGAGATCTTGGTCTCTTGATGGTATTCTCGGCTGGTCCAGAAATCTCAGGGAGTGTGTGTGTTTGTTGTGTGTTTGAGCAAATGAGGCTACTAGGGTTCATTATGTTTATTTATATCAGAGGCTAGTTTCGCTGGTAGTTTCGCTGGCTGGCGAAACTGGCTCTGATCTCGGGTACATTGATCAGTCTAGCCTGCTACCGGGCGAATCTGTAGTTTCGCTCGGTAGTTTCGCTGACTACCAAATTTAGGCAATTTTCACTTAATCAAGTATTTACAATAAATCATGCTATACACAATAATAAGTCATGTATTTAAATCACATTTCACATAAAGATAATCAATGATAAACACATAACACATATGGACGGGTTCGGTGATCAACCAAAAGTCGTGGACGTATTCGGCCTAGTTATGCATTAGCTACTTATAACGTAACTAACGGGTTTGTCTAACGGAAGTTAACCTTGAAATTCTCGGGTGTCACAGTCAGACTCACAGCAATTTGCTTCTCGAGATGGAGGAGCAAATAAAATTCTTGATGAAGAAGTTTAAAGCTCAGGGGGAGATTGGAGACAACTCGGGTTGTAATGAAGATCTGATGTGTTATCTGAACGATGATCCCGATTAAGATGATTCTCATGGGAATGTTGGGGGAGGATCAGGTTCGACCGGAACCACTGGTTTGGATGCTGGGACTTCTACTTATTAAGGAAAAGATTCTCGAGAAGCAATGCCGATCACATCGGTCCCATCAAACAAAGCGGCAACAAGTCTAGGTGAGTTTGAGCAGATGTTTTCGACGCTAGAAGAGGGGGGAATTTGTTGGTGATTTGACGACTGAGCAATTGCAAGCGGTGTTTGATTTGAACGATGAAGAATTGAGAAAGGCTTCTGAATCAGCACCAAGGAAATATTAATCTTCTGATCCAGAGTCTGATGAAGACGAAGAAGGTATTTTTAATGAAGAGGTTGAGGTAGAGGATATCACTGAAGAAGAATATCCAGATCTATACTCTAACTTCAACAACAATCAATATGATGATGATTTCGAGGTGTTTCCTAAGGAGAAAGATGCTGAAGGTGATGAAAGAATTAAGAAGAAGGAGGCAGAAAAACCTGAAGACCCGGTGGTTAAGGAGGCGACAGAACAGAAACAGTGTTGGGCATTTGATGACTACATGAAAACGTTTCATGCCAACTATGTTCCTCCTCCAAAGCCAATCAAACAAAAATTGTATGTCAAATTTAAGGGCCAAGCGTCAGGTGATATAATCAGTTGGATGTATTCTGACAGTTTGAAGTGCAATGGGATTAAACGCCAACACGGAATCCAGTATTTCAAATGTGCCAGGGATTTTAATAGCTTACCAGTTTGGGATGTTCGTGAATTGACTCGAAAGCCTTTGTGCAATTATGGCACTGATTGGAAGGGTCTACATTTCAAGAATCTCATTGAGAAAGAATGCCGTGAAGGATTTCAATTGTTAGATCCTCAAAAACCCAAAAGGTGTCGATCTCGTACAAGGATTCATGCAAGAACTGGAAAGAAGCTGATAATCTTGATTTTTAAGAAGAAGCCGAAAAAGATTCCACTAATGAAGATGGAGCTTGATTTCATTAAGGATTAAAGATGGTGGTATTATAACGAGAAAACAGGTGAAGCTGTGATTCTGCTGAAGGAGAATAACAGAGTTATAAAGATCTACGATCCAATGTGGCTGATCAATCTTTCAAAGGCTGATATAGATGTGCTTTATCACAATTTAATCTTGTATCATCCTGGTTACATGGAGTAGGCGCTAAAGTTCCACAAGGTGATAAGGATTTGTTTTGCATTTAACATCTATGCCGGGAATAATCATGAGTTGGTAAGGAAGAGAGATGAAGCTGCAGATGTTCAAGGCTGATAAAGAACGGTCTAGCTGTTGCCAAGGGGGAGTTTGTTGATACATGATGTGGCAATGACCTGGATCAGACAAAGTTTCAAGGACATAAAGATTACAACTTAAGTTCTGGTGGCCGAACTCCGGTCGAACCCTGGCCGAGCGTTGACCGAACTTCAGGTTCGGACAAGCCTTGGAGTTCGGCCGGCCGTAGTTTATATATATAGTTGTAGCTTTGTTTTTGTTTGTAGTTGTTTTTTTTAGAGAACTTCTGAGAGTGTGTGTGTTCTTGTACTCTAATTCTCTTGTAATCGTGTTGATCGTTAATGAGAGATTGAGTATTGATATTTACACCATTGTTTACATTCTCGTTTACATAATTGATATCGAACTAAGCCGATCCTGACGCTCCAGCGTTTTCATCACTTCATACGTGATTGTATTGAAAAACACTTGATTGATCTGCAAAAGATCCATACTGATTTTCAAAAAGCGGATCTTTTTACGAAAGCATTTGATAAATCCCTCTTTCGTTATCTTTTGCAAATCAACGGCATACAAAAGTTACCTGTTGTGTAAATTCGGTTGATCATTTTTACTTTTGTTTACTTTTGTTGTCTGATTTTCTTTTCTTGTTATCAAAAATCCACAAAAAGAGTTTTGTATTTTAGGGGGAGAAAATCAGAAAATATAAAAAAATGGAAAAATGAAAAAATGCAAAAAGAACAAAAAAAAAATGGAAAAATAAAAAATTAAGAAATTGATCCGACCAAACGAGAAGTGATATTACATCGGCGTATGTTAACAACCATGGATAAAGTAAAAATGAAAGGCTGTAGGTTCTTGTTTGGTTAGTTAAAATGCGTAAGGGCGAATCTGATATATACTAGTATGATATAAACATAAAAATCTGCTTGATTAAGTGTAAGGCACATCATGACGGATGTTGTGTGATCTTGGCATTAAATAAAATAAAAAAAAACAAAAACAGAATAAGAGTTGTTCTGGTGTATGCATGCTTTCATTTTGCAAATATTTAAACTTGTTTGATTTTCTTTATTTTGTTAAAAGATCGGCCTTTCTCTGCGTATTGAAAGATCGACCTGATTGGTGTTCGTTTGACGTTCTGCTTTATTTTCTTTGGTGTTTCGTATAACTCATCGGACTTTCTCTACGTGTACGGGAGCACCGACCTGATTTTTGTTGGGTTATACAATTTCTGCTTTATTTTCTATTTTTTATTTTCCTAAACAATCGGACTTTCTCTGCGTGCCTCTTGGCCGACCTGATTGTTGTTTGTTTAGGGTTCTGCTTTATTTTTTCATGAAACACCTTGGACAATAAATCTCGGTGGAAATCAGATTCTATGAAAAATACAAAAATAGAATAAGCAGATTACCGGTATTTCTGATTATGTGGGCTATCATATTATCAATGCATGCTAAATCATAACTTAACATATCAGAAAGCTGTAAAAATTGATCTGCCCAAACTGAAATAAACTGAAATGTTGTATTTGCTGCCAACTTGACTTGCATGCTGATTAAAAATGAAATTGAAGTGTGTCTGATGCACATTAGCTGATATGATCTCGCGTCTGGATCTTTCTCCCAAAAACATTTTAGTTATATTAGTCCTTCATTCGGTTATTTCATTTCTGCTTGGTTTATTGCTTGAATATCTGAAAATTACAAAAAGATTTTAGGTGTGTTTTAGTATAATTTTGTAAAAATTCAAAAAGATTTTTGGTGTGTTTGAAAATTTTGTAAAAATCAAAAGGATTTTGATTCTGTTTTATTTTCGATCAACCGTTAGTGAAAAATTCAAAACTATGCCGGAAACAACCAAACGGATTTGTTTTCAGAAAACTCATCATTGAATTGAACGAAGTTTGAAGCAAATTGACAAATCTTAAAACTTTTGAGGTTTAATTTGAAGATTCTTCAAAATCAGGGGTTTAATTTGAAAATTTTTGAAATTGTCCAAACCTGAAGTTCGGAAGTCCGTACCAAGAGTTCTGAGGGTCCGAAGTCCAAATTCAGACAAGGTTTGGAGAGGCCCAAGGTGGAGTACGGCCAGCGTTCGATGGGATTTTTGGTCCGAAAGAGAAGTTCGGAGGTCCGAACTTCCTGGGCTATAAATAGTCCAAACCTGAGGTTCGGAGTTCATAATCTCCTGTTTACTCTGAACTTGCACCGAACTGCTGCCCAATTTTCGAATTTTCGTTTTACATCTTGTTTGGACATTTAGAGACTGGTTCTTGGTAGGTTTAATGATTCCGAGTACAATGGTGTTCATAGATTTACTTTTCGTTCACTGTTTGTGGGATTTTTGTTTGAAAACCCGTTCGGACTTATTCAGGTTCCTAGATCTGAAAATACACTACATAAAACTTGTTTTTAGAAGATAAAAAAGGTTCCTATGTGTTTGTAATCAAAATCCGACCAAGGGTATCAATTCTTGTGGTTTGATTTGGTCTAGATCACTGATTTTGAAATTCAAACTCTTCGGAGTTCGTCAGGCTCCGAACTTGGAGTTCAGACACTCCGAACTTGGGGTTCAGACGAGGCTCGGACGGAGTTCGGCGGGTTAACATTTTTTTGATCAAAAAGATGTTCGTTTACGCAAATGACAACGAGCTGACGAAATCGGTGATTATATCTGTTAATAACATGGAATTTAATAAATGTTTTATCTTATGTGTTTTCGGATATGGCAAACGAACTAAAGATCAGTGACAAACACAACATTTGTGCATATATTGGTGTTGGATGAGGCAAGCTTGATAAATTTGGCGGATCCGGGATTTTTGAATTTCTGAGACGATCGAGGATTCACTATGCAATCACTCAATCCTGTGATGTATATCGTGATATTATTCTGGAGTTCTGGAGTACTGCGCGGACGATTACTGATGCTCTAATCAGAATTGTTGCAACCATTCAGGGTCGATCAGTTGAAGTCACTGAAGCGGATATTCGCAGGGTTTTGAAGTTGGAAACTGATACAACAACTGCACCTTTGGAATTTCCTCCTAAAGATAACGTGGCATTTTTGAAGCGAAATTTGGTACACCGATGATCCAAGTAAAGAATGGGTCTACAAATCTTCGCTGAGCGTTCCATACAAATACTTGGCGCATGTTTTGTTGGTATGTTTGGGGCACAAAATATCCAGGCACGATGAAGTTCAACAAACAATGTTGTCTTTGATGAATGCTTTGGTGATGAACCGAGTGTATAATGTTGCTGGGTTAATCTTTCATTACATGAGAGAAAACCTAACTCAAAGGCAAAAGAAAGCAGCCATCTATCCAAGATTTTTACAGATGATCCTTAATGACCGGTATCCTGATTTGGTGAAGCTTGAAACACAGAAGATGGAACTGAAACATATGACAGAAGCAAGTGTGGGTGCTCTGGCGTCTTATCAAAAGAAGGAACCAGAATTTCAGCCTAGATTGAAGCGCTTGATTGGTCATTTAGTGAATGCTGATTACGTGGCACCAGCACAGGGTGCACCTCGTCATGGAGAAGGTAGTGATTCAGAGGAACTTTATTACAGTTGGATCGTGGAACAAAATCAAATTCCACAACAAGGAAGGGTGAAAAGACCTAAAAGACAAATTCCATTAGTACAGGAACCAGTAAATCCAGTGCCTGAACCTGTTGTCTCTCAACCGCCAGTTTCTGAACAGGTGGTCTCAGCACAGGAAGTTCCTGTATCTGTTAATGTGACTGAGACACCTGCGGTGAATACCCTGGAAGATGAATCTGATGATGATGAGGAGTTTATGAATGTTGGGGCTGACTCCGAAGACTTGTCTGATACAAACAATCCGTTTGTGCGTGTCTTGATCGACTCTAAATATGTGAAGCTCAGTAAAGGTAGCGATGAACATTTCGCGTACGGAATCAGCCTAATCAAGAGAAATGATCGCTACAAGGATCGGGTGTACGACAATGTAGCCTCATCTGAGTTCGAGGAAGATTATGCTCCTGACGCTGATTTAGTTCATTGCAAAGGAAAGTAGAAAGCGTCTGGTTCTTCACAAAAGAGGAAGAAGTCGATTGCTGGTGGAAGAGGTAAAAGGCAGAAAGCGTCACAGTTTATTCTAAAGCCTCGTTCCGGTGTATCTATATCGACCAGTCCAGCAAAGTATCTGCCAGATGTGTCTAAAACTGTCCAGACTTCGGTGTCTAATGTTCAGTTTGACTTCTTGCAAGATCTCGTGAATGCCAACAGATCAACAACTATTAGCACAACACCTTCAGCAAGTGCTGGTGCGCAGTTTGTGAATCAGCTTATGGGTTCAACTCCCACAACTCCGGTGTTCTTGACAGCAACAGCCGCTACAGCTTCTTCACATTCGACACCAGAGGTTAATTTCAACTTTGAACAAGGTTCTGTGTCATTCTCACAAGCCAGTATTCTTCAGAGTGCGTTAAGCGATCAACAGTCTCAGATTGATGTGTTGAACACTAAACTGAGGAGCAAGAGAAGATGATTACTGAGCTTCGGACAAGTAATGATGAATTAAGAGCTCAAAATCAATCTCAAAGTCAATAGATCACTGCCTTGCAGAGTCGTGACTTGGCAAAAGATCAAGAGATCCTGCGGTTGAGCAGATCTAGTCAGACTCGGAGCAAATTGCTTCTCGAAATGGATTAGCAAATAAAGTTCTTGATGAAGAAATTTAAAGCTCAGGGGGAGATTAGGGATAGTTCGGGTTGTAATGAAGATCCAATGCGATATCTAAATGATGATCCTGATCAAGATGATCCTCATGGGAATGTTGGTGGAGGATCAGGCCTGACCGGAACTACTGGTTTGGGTGCTGGGACATCTACTTATTAGGGGGAGAAAGATTCTCGAGAAGCAGTGCCGATTACGTCAATCCTATCTACTCAAGCGACAACGAGTCTGGGTGAATTCGAACAGATGTTGCAGATGCTTGAAGAGGGTGAATTTGTTGGTGATTTGACGGCAGAACAGTTGCAAGCTGTGTTTGATCTGAATCATGAAGAAATGAGAAAAGCTTCTGAATCAGCACCGAGGAAATATGAATCATCTGAATCAGAATCAGATGTGTGTAAATGAGAGATTATAATTCAACTAGGAACCAGCTAATCTAAGAAGAATAATCGATGAATCTAGAAATTTATTGATATCTCAAGTATTTGTTTACAATTGGGAGAAACACACAGTAAATGTGTATTTTCTGGAATTAGAAGTTACATTGCAAATGAGTAAAAGAACTATTTATAGAGCCTCTGAAGTCGCATCTTCATGAGTTGGTCGGATGCACTTGCATCTTGTTCATCTGCAACTGCATCGCTTCCAGCTCATTCTCTGTGTGACACTTGATCTCGGGATCTTTACCATCGAAAGTGTAGATGCCAGGACACTTGCATGTCCGGTCTTGACCTATCCTCATCAATGATGATAATGCTGGGGGTATTCAAGAGGGGCAGGAGCCTCCTCGGAATGAGGAGGAGCCTGCTCAAAAATCTGTTCCTACACGCCCACCCGGTAGAAAAGCGTCCAAAGCAGCTGAAAAGGAAAAGAAAAATAAAGGTACTGCTGGTTCCTCAAGTACTGAGGAAAGTCGGAACCGTTTTTATTCAAACCTTAGTTCAGCAGTCGAAAGCAGGCAGGAATACCTGAATCAGTTGTTAGCTATCGAGAAAAACAAGATGAAGCTCAAGTACTACAAGCTGGTTAACATGGATACCTCTCACATAAATAAAAAAAACTGGCAGCTCATAACCAAGTTTGTGCCCGGCTAAAGGTGGAACTGAACATCGAAGATGAGTCTGAGGAGGAAGAAGAAGATGATGAGGCTTAGGGTTTCTACTTTCGTGTGTTTAATTTCATGAAGTTGCAAAGCTAAGAGCTGAAAATCTTCTCACTCGTGACAAGAATGATGTGTTAACAAAGGATGTTGATATTTTTAAGACGAAATGGGAAAAGATCACTGAAGAACTTCTTGAAGAGTGTGAATTGAGAAGACAACATAAATATGAATATAATGAGATGTCTGAAGAATTCATTGCTTCTCAAAAAGAGTTATTTGCTGCTCAACAATAGATTTCTTAATTAAAATTAGAGATTCTGGATTTGCAGAGACAAACAAAAAATTGCAATTTATCCCCGACATTTTTAAATTTTCTATACAAGAAGGAAAGAAGTGAAGAAAGTGCAAGGGAAGTTGATCTTCATACGGTTCTTGCACCAGTGAATATGTCTGAATTTTTGTTTGTTCCTCTCGATCCAAAAGCAGGAATGAACGATTATTCTAATTTTGCAATTCCTGTGTCTGAAAAGAAAAAGAAATCTATGTCTGGAAAGAAGAAAGTGAATATTGGTGAAGCTCCAAAGTTTACATCTGATTCATTATTACTGGAAGATGAAGTTGTTTTTTACAAAAGTGTGTCTGGTAATTATGTTCGTACATCATCTGAAGTCGAAGTTGCTAAGTCATTAGTTCATAAGAACAT